>CAMZMU010000063.1:152922291-153208259 GCA_947311845.1 Poa pratensis
GAAGGGGGATCGATACCTCCCATCTCCAACTCTACTTTATCTATTTTGGTTTTGCTAAAAAAAATCTATTTTGGTCCATCGCTTTTTCTTCCTACAGAAAATGGCTTGGGAAAATCAATAACGTTATTCTTTTGTTTGAGAGAGAGTAGGATAACGTTATTCATCACCGCATAAAGTGGACCGAGGCCGTAACTAATATTCGTAAGTCCTACGCATACGACCGCGTAAATGGGCTGGCCTGTTTCGGCTGGTTTGTCTCAAATATAAAAAAAACTTCTGCTGGTAAGCTGACTCGTTAACACAACGTGCACTGGTTTGAAACCTGACGATTAAGTAAGCTCGCCAGTTAGCTCGGTTAACTTTTGCCGGCATTAGCTCATATAAAATAGTAATCCTTCTACTACTTCCGACCTAGAAGAAAAATAGTCATTCCATAATTCTGCACTTCAACTCGGAAGGCCGAGTGATGCAAAAAAAAAAAAAAATCATATGTACATCATTACATGTGCAGAAACGTTGTCAGTTTCCACTAGGCTCTATATTTGAACGTGATTAATGAGTAAATGGGTAGCTCGTAATTAAACTCCACTCGTTTAGTTTGGTCCAGAAATGAGTTCAAATCCAAAACTTGACTCGACTCATTAAACACCGAGTTCGAGCCGAGTCACGAGCTACTCGTTTAGCTCATGAGATTCTAGGGACGCCCATTTAATATCAGCCATTGGATTCTAATTACAAAATTATATCAACACTTTTTACAAAGTTATATCAATACTTTCTACACAACCATTGGATAGAAATAACTCTAAGCACGAGCACAGAAATGGTGATAACTTCCAGTATTTCCAGGTTATAATTTTTTTTAAACACAGTACAACACAGACGTTAACATACACGTGTACACACTCACCCTATGAACGCACACACGCACATCCTACCCCTATGAGCACCTCCGTAATACCGAGTCGGCGGGTTGAGTCTTGAGATTGACGAAGTCACCACGGGCGCCTCGCTGTCGACGGAAACGTCGCCTCCCATTGAAGAATATTTCGTCTAAATGAGAAACACCAACGTCAAACCTGGGGTTTGACTCTGATGGGTACAACCACCATCCTAACCATTTTGCCACATGCAAGTTCTCCAAATCAAGTAGTGCATGGTTTTGCATTTTCTTTTCCCCAACAAACGTACCGACACAAGTAGACATTCCAATCTGATCAGTAATCCTTTAAAACCTGAATCTCGTTTTATTTAGGATAGATTCAAGTTGGAAAATGAGTGCATCAGTTTCACCATATTGTAGTTTAGCATGTGTATACTTTGTGGCTTCTGAATGCACAACCACCCAAGCACTTCTCTGCTTGTTCGAGAAAAAACAATTCATCAGACTGTTGAGGGTATGGCATTGTGGAAGGTACTACAAAAAGGCTGTTTCTTCTAAATCCCTCTGACATGCGGAGGGTATGATATAACCATGTATATGTGGCATGTATGTATACAATAATGCCTCTGCAAACCATGTGTATGTATTCAATAATGCCTCTGCAAATGGATATATATTTTTACATCATCCCGAGGGAAAGAAATCACCTAAAAAGTATATCTAAAGATTGTACTATCCCGACATTAATCGTTCGAGTCCGAACTATCTAAATGATGATCCAAAACTGCAGGAAACTGTTTCTCCTGGGGATTTAACTGGGATGCTGGGTTGCAACTGCTACTGCTCTGAGATTTACTTGACGCCTTCTTCTGTGATGCCCCAACTTCCTTGCATGCCTTATCTAGCATCACCAGAAAATCTCGTACAATGACAAAGAGGCCGAATCCTCTTTTGCATCATTTCCATGGAAATACCTAATTGTTTTCTTCACTAATGATCTCAGTCTCTTCTCTTCTTTAAACAGAAAGTTGGTCTCATTATCTGCGTGTTCGACAAACCGTACCAACGAGTGGTGGAACCCACTGTTCTCTTCTACAGTTGCCATGTCAGAGTTGAGGAACTCTTTTGCTTTCAGCAAGTCATGCCTGAGGTTCAACACATTGGCAGACAAAGTATCAGCATCTAGTGCAGCTATGTTCTTGGCATTGACCAACTCACTGCTAAGCCCTGATACAATCTTAAGGCCAAGGTCGGAGTAGTACTCGTCATCTTCTTGAAGAGATCCATTAGAATTGTCTCCTGAAGGTGGAGTTCTTCCCTTTCCATGGCCAACCTTGCTTCGCGGATACCTTCGGATCGAATAATCTCTTGGACAACAAAGTGAAGCAATGTAGTCTTTCCATCAGCACCCTTGACATCTGATAACTTCAGAAGGGTGTCAAGTTTGAATGCATTAGCACCACCACGGAATGTCCCGTCATTCAACCGGTTTCCAGTTTTGAGAACAGCTTCTAGTAGCTTCAGAAAAAGGCGGTGCTTTAGTTCCCCACAAGCAGCCTGACACCAGAAGAATAATAGTTTTAGTAAAGGTTGGAGGGCTTTGCAGATTTGATACATAAGTCAACTGTTTTCAGCTTGCTTACCTCCAATTGAAGGAATGAATCCCTGAGATTTGAAGCATCTTCTTGCAAAGAGGACATGAAAAGTAAAGCAGCAATCCTCTTGTAAGCAAAAGGAATGTCAGTTAGTGCCTTCATCACTTGTTCCGCAATACCTAGTTGCGAGTAGTCCCCATCGTAAAGCCTGAGTTTCTGCTCCTCCTCATCAGTTGGTTTCATTCTCAAGATTGTCTCAAGAAGTAGTCTAGGAAGTTCATTTCCTTCATAACAGAAAGAAGTAAAAGAAGAGTCAGAAAGTTGCTGCTTTATTTGTGCAAGAACATACTTTTGTTTCACATATGAATAAGCAAGCTACAATGCCAATGAACGAAGGACAACAACTACCTTCAATGAGAGCATTTTGAATGTCCTCTACTCTGACATTCATTGCCTTGAAAACCACTGCCAGGTTGCACGATTTCTTAAAATCAAGAAGAGAAACATGCTGAGGTGAAGGGTCTGCCATGGCAAGTTCCTTGTTCTTGGTGTTGTCTCTATTTCCAGCGCCATAACCAAACAATGCTTCTATCATATCCTCGTTCACACTGCACCATGCTTTTGTCAGATACAAGCCAAATGCAGACAAATGGACTAAGAACATAATGTTAGCATGAAAGCTTACTGAAAAGAACCAAATTTCATGTCATGCCAGGCCATTGACTGGTTAGGATTAGCACGAACTTTGTCCCAATAGAAAGGCCGAAGTTTGGCTCTTGGAGCACACACTTCAGCTTCAGATGATTCGCTGGCCTGCTCGCTTGCAGACGATCCTTCGGAATGACTCGACTCAACAGGTGACAACTGAGCAATTCTTGCTAATGAACCTTTGAGAGGTGCAGTTGGGGGAGGACCAGACTTCTTGATAGGAGGAGGCAGCGGTGGAGGCGGCGGCGGTGGAGGTGGAGGCATTGGTTTAGGAGCATCACTTGTGGCATTATTGTTCTGTGTACCTCCAGTACCTTGTGCAGGTATTCTTGCATCAGTGGAGCTTTTTAAACAGCATGGAAAACACCAACTCATGCTGACTCCAGCCTTAGAAGGCCTGGCCCCTTGATCATCTTTGTGAAGCGGGATGATGGGAACACTAACGTTGGGTGATGAACCTGCATAAATTTGATGATATATGATATTTTATCATGCGAAGAACAATCCGTCATAGGTTGATTAATAAAAGGGGATATAGCCTCACCAGGCGTGTTAGCCAACTGCATGTGCAGAAGAGGATGATCATCTCGTGGCTCACCAACAGAGACCTTGCTTTTGTTGCATCCACAGCAGTAGAAAATCAGAAACGCAACAATAAATGAAAACGCCGCCGTAGGAAGCACAACAGTCAAGACTAATTTTATATAGTTGTGTTGCTTCTCTGAAGGTGAAATTGGTGAAGGCACTCCCCGATGCTTCTGCCCAGCTTTATCGTGGTGATGTTTGTTGGGAGGTACGGCGTTGGGAGACTTTGGAGGTGTAAACGGCGGTTCCGTCACAGCAAGGGGAAACTGAGCTTCACTTGCGGATGACATGCCTGGCGCAAAAGCCGGAGACATGGAAGGAGCGTGTGTAATCAGCCGATGAGCCAAATTCCGCCTTGGATAGAAGTTTGAAGCAAGCAATGGCTGCTGGTTCTCAACAGAGCTGCTTAATCGTTCCTGTGCAATGGCCAAGCTGAAATAATTTGCGCGGATACAGTCATGAGTGAATGAAGACTTCTGAGGTGGAAGAAGAGCCAGGAGTTCCATAAGCAGCACTGTTTTCAATTCATTCTCCGTTGAGCGCCTCGATAATTCATCCAAAGCAGATGATGATTGTCCAATGCATAGTAGATCCTCTGCGCCAACAATGTCTTGCAGGCAAAGTGACCATATTTTGTCCACCTGCATCCATCCATGACACATCCTAAACAGTAAGCATTGCATTCTAATGCCTCTAAAAGTAAGCATGTTTTTACAGTGTAAGCAAAGTGTCCAAGGTGCTAATAGGCAGTACCGACTCCTAATTCACTCAAGGTTAACTTTCAAAAAAAAAAAATTCACTCAAGGTTCAGAAACATGACTCGGAAATTTCTCATACAAGAAGTAGATTTAAAAGGCAGTGACGGCTCCTTATTGACTCAGAGATTCAGAAACAATATGCAACACCGAGGTGCTAATATATTCAGTAGACAAAAAGGAGCATAAAGGCCTAACTTTTGGAGCACAAGACAAAAAAAAAGTCCAATTTTTTTGGCAGATCCCAGGTGCGATTCCAGGAAAAGAAACTGAAACTAACTAGCTATATCGATGGATGGTATTTAGGAGTAGCATGAACAGAGAAGGAGTTCCGAGTTTGCTCACAAGATCCCCATCCAGAACCATTGTAGACGGAGGAGACGAACAAGATGAACAATAAGGCCGCCTCCATCCCCACGAGAAATGCACCCCCGCCTCCTCTCCTCCCCATCTCACCGGCCCAACCAACACCACCGCCGCTGCCGCCGCCGCCAAGAACAGCACCAGGAACCCCGGCCACCTCCCCATGGCTTCCCAACTCAGAAACCCGCCATCTTCCCCCCACGGAGTACGCTGCTACTGGAGAGAGAGAGAGAGGAAGATCTTGGGCGGCGGGATTTTGGAGGATGGTTGGTTAGGTTGGTTCTTTGAGCACTCCCTCTCCCTGTCGGTCGGCTAGCACTAGCACTGGTAGATTCTAGAGGAGTCAAAACCGAATCCTGCGGCGTTTGTTTATGGAAAGTCGACGATACTCTCGCTAAGTTAGGCGTGACGGCACCAGCACGGGCGGGAGAGTCGGCACTCGGCATCGGCAGGCAGCCGGTTGACCTCGACCCGTTCACGTGACGCGACCAGTAAACAACTGCGAAAGGCGGGGCATTTCTTCCGGCGACGGCGAGGCCCTGGCTCGCCGCCCGTGGCATGTGCTCGGATTCCGATTCATTCAGATGCTTCCATTTTCAACTGCTGACACGGAAGATTAAGCAGTAAAAAATTGTTACTGCGAGAGTAGATTGGGAGAGAGAAGTCCGCCATTTCTCCGCGCCGCCGGCGATGGAGGTCCGTTTCGGCGAGCCGTGACCGGCGCCGGCGGTGCATCCCATCCCATCGCCCGCTTCGTCGCGGTGAACGTGTAACCGGTTCAGCGAAAATGACGGCTTCCGGGCCGTGGGCCGTGACCCACTGGACTCCGAAGGGCCCTGGCTGATGGGCCGTGAGGGTAGCCGGCGGTGGGCTGCTGGACCCACTGACGTGGGCTGCCGGCCCTAGAAGCTGAGCTGTCGTGCCCTGCTGGAGACATGTGGACTGCGGAGCGAAGCAGAGAAGAAACGCGGAAATGGACACTAGTCTCGATTAAGAAAGAGGAAATGTCGGAAAAGCCAGAGCAGCTCGCCATTAGCATATTCTTCGACCCGCCGCCCAGCTCCTCCGGCGATATCTGGGATCCACAGCGCCTCCTCCGTCGGCCGTCCTCGACCAGGTAACTTTTCCCGGCTGTTTGCTGCTTGCTCGCATGGGAGCCGTGGGGAGTGAGATCTGCTGCTTCCTCCGGCCTTATTTTTAACCTAGCTTCTTGGCCTCCTCGCGCTGTTTGTCGAGTAGTTCGCCGCCCCTGTGGTGAATTGGAGAATTTGGCTGGTGTGCATGGTGCTCCGTACATAGGGGATTTGGTAGCCAGCCCTGCTCCACGGTTTTGGTACCGGATTTTTTTGTTGCTGATGCCTGATGGCAGGATTCTCTCTTGTTTTAGGGGGGTTAAATTCTTTGCCTGGGTAGCTGGTAATTCCGAAGCATCAGACGTTCTGATGTGCGATTGACCCTTCGTAGTGTGTTTAATTTCATGCGGCTAGCTAGTCAAGGCGATTCGTCTCCCGTTCTTGTCATTTTTAGTACGCTTTAGCTGGTAGGATTAAGTCCTCTTCCCGATAATGGCAGGTATGCATTTTGTAGGCCAAGTAGTTGTAGATGGTAGGCAGGCTTACAATTACAGAGTCACGAGGCATGCCAGTTCCTGACAGAATTATCCTACTTTTCTTAGTGTTCTCCTGTCCTGGACTTCTGAATCTAATTGTATATTTGTAGCAACCTTATAACCATTTGAGTTACGTTTGCATCCATATTTGTATTGCATGTTTGTTCTAATTAGGATTTTTTCCATTGCAGTTCTCGATTGGTGACACCAGAACAGATTTATCTTGGAGAAGCCGAATTACGTGCTTGTGCACCGGGGTGCTTTGGCCGAAGTTATCTATTTGAGCTATCATAAGAGTGTGGTGGCTCCATACTGGTTCAATGCTTCTGGCCTCTCTGGAGCACCGGAGAAGTGAAGATTGTGGGGTTTTATCATTGTAGGCCACGACCCATAGATAGACTGCTGTAGAAGTAGTGCTTAGTGCTTAGTGGACACTGAGCCCTATTCATCTTTCTGAACATAGATTGCTGTAATGGGGGATAGGACAGTTTTGATGGACCGTTATGAAATCGGGAGGCACTTAGGGCAAGGCAACTTTGCCAAGGTATATTTTGCTCGGAATCTTGTTACTGGACAATCTGTTGCAATAAAGATGATTGATAAGGACAAGATTTCCAAGGTTGGACTAATTGTGCAAATTAAAAGGGAGATTTCAATAATGAGATTGGTAAGGCATCCAAACGTCCTGAAACTTTTCGAGGTAATGGCTAGCAAGAGCAAGATTTACTTTGTTTTGGAGTACGCTAAAGGTGGCGAGCTTTTCAACAAAATAACCAAGGGAAAGTTAAGTGAGGATGCTGCAAGGAGGTACTTCCGCCAGTTGATCAGTGCCGTAGACTACTGCCATAGCCGAGGTGTTTATCATCGCGACTTGAAGCCAGAAAACCTACTCCTGGATGATAATGAGAACTTAAAAGTCTCTGATTTTGGTCTAAGTGCCCTAGCTGAGTCCGCGAGACAAGATGGCCTCCTGCATACCACCTGTGGAACACCAGCTTATGTTGCTCCTGAAGTGCTTAGCAGGAGAGGCTATGATGGTGCGAAGGCTGACATATGGTCCTGTGGAGTAATTCTATTTGTGCTGGTGGCTGGTTCCTTCCTTTCCATGATACAAATCTTATAGAGATGTATAGGAAGATCTCCAAAGCTGAATATAGATGCCCTCGCCCTTTTTCTGTCGAGCTGAAGGATCTAATATATAAGATTCTTGATCCAGATCCAAGTACTAGAGCCTCTGTTTCAAGGATAAAGAGAAGTGCTTGGTACAGAAAACCTGTTGAGGAAAATGCACTGAAGATCAAACAAGAACCAAGAGACACTGTTTACAGAGGTGAAGCAACAACCTCTGACTCGCCAGAATCCAGCATTTCAGAGGCTAATCAAGCATCAACAAGCCTCACAAACTTGAATGCATTTGACATCATTTCTCTCTCGACGGGATTTGACCTATCCAATTTGTTTGAAGAACGGTATGGCCGGAGGGAGGAAAGATTTACCACTAGGCAGCCAGCAGAGGCTATATTTGCCAAGCTGAATAAACTGGCCAAGCAGTTGAAGCTCAAATTAAGAAGAAAGAAAATGGGGTCTTGAAATTGGCAGCACCAAGGGAAGGAATGAAGGGATTTCTTGAGTTTGACGCAGAGGTTTTGGAGTTTGCGCCTTCTTTGCTATTGGTTGAATTAAAAAAGACCAATGGAGATACTATAGAGTTTAAACAACTGATGAAAGATGAAATAAGGCCTGCACTTAAGGATGTGGTTTGGGCGTGGCAAGGTGATTCGCACCCACTCCCTGAGAAAACTATCCAAGGATCCCAGCAGATGCAATTACCTTTACCATCAAAGCAGCCACAGGAGTAATCGGCCTAATTGCAAGTCTGCTACCACAAAAGCCACAGGACGAGATGCAGCCACCATTCACATGGTGGTATCAACAGTATCTGTTGAAATCATTGTTGTCCTATAAACCACGCGGAGAGTTGCAGCGGCCATGATCGCAGCTGCTGCATGATGCGTTCAAACAGCCTGATTCATGACTTGTTGACAGGCATATCATCCAATTAACAGATTTAGCCTGTTCCAGTGGATCAATTGCCTACCATTTGGCATATTTCCCCGTGTGTCTCCTTTATGTTCCTTAGTTTCTTTTCTGATACTGTATATTACTTGTTTACTAAAAGAACATTCATTTTTTGGAGCCTTTGGACTACAGGAAATTTTGTCCACTTGACCAAACATATTGAGTATCTAGCACTTATGAACTACGCGATTGATGTAAATGTGTGATATGTGAAACCCTTTATTAGCACGCAATCTCTTCGCGTGTGTGAACAAACATCTATGTGGATTCTGGACATAGCCCATAAATACTGTTATCTCGTTCCTAGAAATATAATTTTCCAGTTACATACTGGTTATCCAAATTTCCGATCTGTATTTTGTTCATCGTAAAACTGAATCATGTGTCGTTGCTCGCTAGACAGCTATAATTTGCCTTTTGCTTCCTTCTTGTTTGCCACCTGAGAGCATCTCCAAGCGGAGTTGCCGTACTGTCCCCAGACGTCCGGGTGGACAGCTCGGACATGCACCCAACCACGTCTCTAAACACTTCTCATAGGTCCCTGCCGCAACCCCCGAACCCTCCCCACATATGGGGAGGGTTTGGGGCGACCGGACGCGTCCGGGCGGACAACTTTTGCTTTGTTTTATTTTCTTTTGTCATTCATTGATCTCTCTCTTCTTCTCCACCAATCACATGCAAGTGACCCCACAATTTGGAGCATTTTGGGATACATGGTTGGAGGAGACCATTTTTAGGGGTTGTCCACGGACGCGGACAGTTTGGGGGCTGATGTTGACAATTGTGACTGGAGATGCTCTGATCTTACCTTTCTTTGCTTGCATTTCAATGCCAGAGATGTCAAGAAACGTGGAGCAGCACTTTATCCGTGTGGTTATTATGAAATGTATTTTTATGTCGCTCGTTCGAAACGTGAAGATCTTCGAAAATAGATACCATACTAACATGTTTCGATGGATATTAGGCAACTATAATTAAAAAGAAACTTTGTAGTATAAGCATGCTTTTCCCTAACAAATATTGCTTTTTGTGACAAATTTTATTTTTCAAAGGTACCAATGAGTCACTCGAAATGTTGTTACTTGAAATTTTATTTTTCAATCAACTATATAAACTTCCCGAAATAATTCTGAACTAGTTGATCTGGTATATAAAGCAATTTTTGTACACTAGTAGGATAAGAATCGATTTTGATGTGGAGCGCTCGGTTTGGAAGTCCTAAAAGAAAAACAAAATATACTCGTACCATTTTGCATTTGGGGGCATTTGATGATAACCCCCAAGCCCATTTGCCGTAGCAGAGCATCCGTCCTTTCCTCCTTGCGAAAGCCATGGCTTCCCAGCAATCGCCGCCGCCCGCTCCGACCACCGTAATCGATCTGGGGAACGATCTCCTCCGCGAGATCTTCCTCCGCCTCCCCTCCCTGCCGAGCCTCGTCCGCGCCGCCCTCAGCTGCCGCACCTTCCTCCACGCCGTCCGGTCATCCCCCGCCTTCCGCCGCTCCTTCAGCGCCGCCCGCGCACCGCCTCTCCTCGGCCTCTTCTTCGACCCGGACGGCCCGCCATGCCAGCCTTCGCGCCCCTCCGCCGCCGCTCCGACCCGGACCTCGCAGCCGTCGTCCGCGGCGCCGACTTCTTCCTCACGCGCGTCCCCGACGACGACGACGCCTTCCCGGGGTGGGTCATCGAGGACTGCCGCGACGGCTACGTGCTCCTCCAGAACTTCACCGCGGAGCAGTTCGCCGTCTACAGCCCTATCACGCGGGCCCTGGATCTCGTCCCCGACCCGCCCGACGAGCTCTTCGACGACTGCCACGGCGAGGCCACCTACCTCGATTGCTACATCCTCTCCTCGGAAGAGACCGCCCAGCCGCTGCGCCTGGTCTACATCTGTCAGGACGAATCACGAGCGCGCGCCGCAGTCTTCTCGTTGGATAGCAGGGAGTGGCGGATCTTCCCGTGGTCGGAGCCTGTGACGCCACAGCCTGAGGAGAAACACTGGCTTAAAATTGGCACTTTGGTGAATGGATTCGTCTACTGGATACACACGAATGACGCCTACATCTACGTGCTGAACACCGCCACACTAGAGTTCTCTCAGATGGATCTGCCGCCAGGCTTGGTAGGGCGGGATCTCATGTTCAGGGTCGGCGAGACCAAGGATGGGAAGCCTTGCATTGTCTGCCCACTTGAATTTGATCTTTTTCTTTGGGTCCGGGGACCCGGTCTCGACGGCATTGAGACGTGGACGTTTGACAAGAGGTTTACTTTGGAGACCATCGTCGACCTCACCCAGGGTTCACTTGAGGAACATGGTGAACTGAGGATTGTTGCCATTATCGGCGGATATGTCTACTTCTCGACCAACAGACGCTCATTGATGCTCTTTATCCGTGTTGGTTCCTATCTATGTGCATGGAGACAGAAGAGGTGGACACCATCTTTCAGAAAAGATTCGACAGCCATATCCATCCCTACATCATGGCATGGCCTCCTTCTTTGATGGACAACAAATCACACCCTCAACTTGAAGGTGCTTGACGAAAATGTGCACAAGGTATTAATATTTTCTTGTCTTGGTCACTCAGCATCCATGTTCCGAATATGAGAAAGAAAAAGCCATTTTGATTTGGAGGCATGAGCAAACTGGGCTATCTACATTTTATAGCTTTTATGAAATGCTTGATTGACTTCTTACTTTCATTAGGTTTTTATATTCCTTAATAATGTCCAAGGACCAGCAGTATTAGTCACTTTAGCACTAAGAATAGTGTAAATGTGTGGCTACTGGCAATGAGCCATCTATAAGTACAGTATCTTGCATTTCAACCATTTTTCTGTAAGCTTTGATAATATCCCAAATGTGTTGTTCTGTACCTCTTACACGAGTGTGTGTGTTGTGCTGCCTTGCCTTTGCCTTCTTAGTTGAGTATAACGGTATAACCACTTAAGTTTCCCATGTTCTACACCGTGTTTCAATTATCGATGCAACGACATTCGCCATTTTTATTTGATTTCTGAACTATGATGTCTTTTAGAAAAACATTTTGATAGACAGGACCCCATTTGAGAATTTTCTGTACCATTGCTGAACTAAGGTACTTATTTTCGGAAAACTGGGATTAACGGTCTGCCTGTTTCTGACCATCTTAGGAACTACAACAACATGGGTTCAAGGGAGTTTAATTCAGTTGATTTCAGAAAAGATCTGACAGCCATATCTATCCCTACATCATGGCATGGCCTCCTTTCTTGATAGAGAACAAGGTGCACCCTCAACTCGAAAGTGCTTAACGAAATGTGGACAATGTATTAATGGCCACTCAGCATCCATTGTTCTGAATATGAGAAAGAAAATGCCATTTTGATTTGGGGGCATGAACAAACTGTGAGACCTACATTATGTATGTTTTATCCCATGCATGCTAGAGCTATTATTTTCTTGAGATTTTTATTTTCCTTAATCACGTTCAAGATCAACACTAATAGTCACTTAAGCACTAGGACTATTGTGGATGTGTGGCAATGGGATACTTACCCATCTGTGAGACCTACATTCTGTAGCTTTTATCTGATGCATGCTAGAGTTATTATTTTCATTAGATCTTATTTTCCTTAATCACGTTCAAGACCAGCACTATTAGTCACTTGAGCACTAGGACTATTGTGGATATGTGGGAATGGGATACTCACCCATCTGGGAATACAGTACCTTGCATTTATACCATTTTTAGTTGAGATTCGATAATATTCAAATGTTTTGTTCTGTACTTCTATACGGGTGTATGTTGTGAGAGCTGCCGTTGCTTTCTTAGTTGAGCATAACCACTAAAGTTTTCCCATGCTCTACACCAGTGTTGCAATTATTGATGCATAGGGGTTTGCTATTTTTATTTGATTCTGAACTGTGAAGTTTTTCAGAAAAGCATTTTGATAGATAGGGCCTAATTAAAGAATTTTCTGTACCACTGCTGAACTAATCAAATAAGGTCCTCATGTTTAGAAAACTAGATTAACATCCTGTCTGTTTCGGACCATTGGAGGAACTACAATAGCATGTGTTAAAGCGGGGCATCAAAAGGTGTGACTCAAGTGCACCGTATTGTTTATATCGGATATATCAGCTTCCATGAACACTGATTACAACGGAGACACTTTTTATTTAACAGAACTAAGGCTCTTTGAAAATGCTGACTCTATTGTTCCTCCGGCAACCTATCCTTGTCTTTCCCTCCATTTCCGTTTTCGAAGATCTCAGAAACAAGTTCTTTTGTGATAGGATAAATTGTTTGCATGACTACTATCTTATAGTTATATTTAACAACTGAGAAACAATGTACTGAGATGCCAAAATTGTATGCTTTCACATTTGTCACCATTTTTAAGTTTGTTTGGCTAGTTGGTCAGAATTAGTCACTTAAGCACTAGGAGTCTAGGACTAGAGTGGAAGTGTGGCAATGAGTTACCCAACCATCTGTGAGTACAGTACCTTGCATTAATATAATTTTTAGGTAAGATTTGATAATATCCAAATGTGTTGTTCTGCGCTTCTATGCAAGTGTGTATTGTGTTGCCTTTGCCTTCTTAGTTGAGCATGAACACTAAAGTTTCCCCATATTCTAAATTTTGCAATTATTGACAAAAGGGGATTTGCCTTTTCAGAAAAGCATTTCAATAGATTGGGCCTAATTTAAGGATTTTCTGCATGTACTAGGGTACTTATATTGGAAAACTGGAATTAACAGTCTTCCTGTTTCGGACCATCATAGGAACTACCACGACATGGGTTGAAGGGGAAGGCCAAAAAGTATAACTCAAGTGTACAGTATTGTTTATACCGGATTTACATCAGCTGACATCAACATCGTTTAATATGGGTTGAGAACTGTGACTATTTCCCTTGGGCATCCTACCCTTGTTTTGCCTTCCAGTTCCTCTTTACGACGCCATGTTTATCTCAGAAAGAAGTTCTTTTTTTGACAGGATACAATAGTTTTAAACAACTACTATCTTATAGGTATATTTAATCATTGAGAAACATTGAAATAAATTGTATGCTTTCACAGTCAGTTAAGATTTCTGGAGATTTATTTTGGCTAATTGTTGAGAATTGTGATGTTTTTCCTTCTGGGAGATTGTGTGCACTGATATATTGGTATCATGGAACTATATATGTTGAATAACCATAAAAGGATCTTGCCTTGCAAGTTGCAACCATTACCATCTCTTGCTGCGGATCATTTTTGGATTCACTATGTGCAACCTTTTAGCAGCGAGACTTCCCTTCGCATGACTACAAGCAAATTGCAGTATACTCTGGATATCGAGCATAACTTCTTGCACGTTGGGACTTAAAAGTACTACGTTTCTGTAAATTAAACTTGTGATGTGCATACTTCCAATTCTTTATTTTGATTATGCACCGTGTCTCCGTGTGCATATTATAGAAGATATGTTCGTATCGAGATAAATAGAGATGTTGAAAGCATGTATAATTGCCTTCCGTGCTGCAGTCTTATTTGCCGCCTGACATTGCTTGTCCTACTGACAATGTCAATAAATATGTAAGATATTTTCTCAATTGAAGAGTTAAACGGGTGGCCTTTTCAAGATCTTGAAACTACTAAAAAGAACAACGCTTGCACACTCGCCTCAGCAGGCCGTACAAGTACAACTGTCCCTTTCGGCCCCTCGCCTCTCCACCGCTCTGGTTTGAGAGTCGTGCCTCGTTTCTCTCCGCCGCCCCTCGCCTCCCTTCTCTCTGGTGGCTACGGTGACCGGCATGGAGATGGCGTAGGAGGACGTGCTCCCCTTGTACATAGTAGTATTAGGTTCTTCCTTTTCCTAGCTGTTGCTTTGCCCTATGTGGAGAAGGAGGGTAGGTTCTTGGGTCTTTGCAGCCAGATCCATGGCGCCGTAGCTTTTCTCCGTCGAGCTGTGCATCGCTGGTGGCAGGCGGTGGCGCAGGTGAGGCGGCGGAGCTGCGCATCCCTCAAAATAAGGATGCATCGAAGCTTTGGAGTTGGCTTTTCCAGCTGAGCCTGGCTTTGCGTGGCCGTGCTTCGTCTTGCTGCGGAGCTCTCAAGGTGGGAGCCAGAAGCGGTGACGGCGAAGGTATCGCGCAGCTTCTTCAATAAGGCTTGTTCTTTGGTCTTCTACTACTGCGATTCTTCTATGTATCTGCCTCCTCCGACTTGTGGCGGAAGTGCGGAGTTTGACGGCGGATTTGCTATAAAAGTGTGGTGGTCGGAGGCCGGCAGCTGGATCTTGGTGAAGGATGAGGTAATTGCTTGCTCTGCTCACGGTGGTAGTGCTGAGAGGAGGCAATTTGCCTGGTGCGATGTTGTCAAGCAGCTGCCATGGAGTAGTGATACCAAACTTCGCTGTACAATCTCGGTGGCTGTTGGTGGCCGATCGACCCTGGAGGCCATCTGGTGGCCAATCTCTTCGCCGGAGTTCTTCGGCGTTTGTTCAACCTCCATGCGGAGGCCCTTTGCAGAGCTCGCTGTGGCGCTCAACGTCCTCTTCGAGTCAAGTGGTGTTGTCCCCGGCGCGGAGGAAGACGGCTACGGCTCGAGCTCGCTCGTCTCGGATAATGGCGGAGGACCCAATTGCTTTTCTTATTTTCTCTGTAGGGTCTATCATGTAAAAGTCAGGGACTTGGTTGTATTTTCTATTTTTGTTCTGTTCTCTGATGTAAAATGTACCCGCCACTAATGGTATCCAAGCCCTTCGGGGCTGCTCCTTGTTCAAAAAAAAAAACTACTAAAAAGATGCATCTACTCGTGATGTGGACTATTTGTTTACCCAACCTAGCAGGTTTAATCGGCAGCACCGCAGCGGCAACCATGGCCTCAAACATATCTCGTGGTTTCTTCGTGGCCTGATGTTTCAGGCATAGTGCAGATTGCTAGTTCTATGATCTGCGAGCTAGTTGATGGCAGTGCACACCCACTATTCATTGTGCACGATTATACTCTAGAATATCCATTCAAATGTCAAGTTACATTCTGCATGAATTCCACAACTTTATGTTGAGCGATGCGTCGACAATTTACGAGCCCTAGTCCATCGGTCTACTTAGCATAGCTGTTGCCTACACAAAATCTAGTCGCCACAACTTCGCCTTTGTCATCTGTCTTCCCCTCCTCCGATTGCCGCTCCGGTTGGCCTTTGTTAGCGTAAGAAGGGACTGGGAATCCAATCAGTTATTGGAGTTCTTAGTAAAAATAGTATTTTCAGTAGATTAGGTTATTGTTTTGGTAGATGTCACCAATTTGGCCACTGTGTCCATAGAGACTGTCGCCATCTACTATTAGAGCAAGTTCAATAGTAGAGCCAACTGTCGGCTACATGAAAGTGACATATCATCAAAAGTTAGCCTTATAGATATCTCATACAATAGAGTTGGCTATTAAGTTAGTGGTTCTCTCACTTTGTGTCTTTATCTCTCCTTGCATTTATTGTTTTTTTGCCTAGGAGCGCGCGTATAGGCGGGTTCTCATGCGAGAGCCCACTCCATCACTTTTTTCTTGTCTCTCTCTTCCACATAGGCAAATATGCCACGTAGACGGGCTTATATCTCTCTCTTCCACATAGGCAAATATGCCACGTAGACGGGCTATAAGCCCACTATTGTACTTGCTCTTAGTGCTCTTTGACCCTTCGTTCAACCACGAGACCTTTTCTGACGTCAAATAGAAATATCATTTTTAAAGCAAATAAAGAGAAATGACAACGATTTGATTTTTCATCCAGGCGACACACAACCGAAAGAAGTCAACATAAAAATATGAGCCAAGCGAATGACCCAAAAAACATGAAAAAGGTTTAGTACACATAAACCCGACTTTGAGTAGGAAGACAATGTGAAACAAATTTATATGGCTTGAATCAATGGTTGACCCATTGGGTTGAAAATTGCTTCTTGCAATTTTTTTACCACTTTTAACTCGTTGCAGCACCACATGTGTCTACTGGCTTTTCAACTAGCTACAAGGGAGGAAAGAAACAACTATACCATTTTGCATTTGTGATATAGTTTTTACTATTAGAGGAGAGTTGTAGATGAGTGATGGTGTCACGCTCTCCTCCCTCTCTCATTTCACTCTATGGACACACAAGTACAAACCCACTCACACATACACCACGTTTTTAGATTAATAGCACGCACCCCCTGTCCCACTGATAAACCTCAACGAAAGCTGGCCTTCGAGCACGCATACACCACGTGTTGTCTCCATGTAAAAGAAAATGTAATAGTGCGAAAATGACTCCCTTGTCTTCTCGAGAACTAGCTTATAATCCTATCTAAACACATCCTTCTTTTCTATAGTGTGTCGGAACCCCGAAGGAGGGGGTTCAAGGGAGATTTCTTGAGCAAAATGAAAATTTACGAAACTGGAAGAAGTAGTTAAGAGAACAGTGTCAGTTTAATTCAATAAATATTAGATGGAATAAGTTTGGGAAGCCCGTAGCAACGCGCGTGTACAATATGTTGTTTGTTCAAGTAGGAGCCTCCTTCGGCCTTCTAGCAATCACCAATGCTGCCTTTGGCTCCAGGGAAAACTACCCAAAAAGTTATCAAATAGCACATCTGTGTGAGCAATCCCAAAAAATACTTACAACATATCTAAAATTTTGAATTAAAGACTTTTTACATGTTTTACACTTTTACTTGCGAATGGATCTATCTGAGCTGAGCGAGCCGGCTCGTGGCTCGGTGCCGGTCTCGGCTCGATCGGATCACGAGCTCAGCACTCAAAGGCCCATCCGGCCATAGGGGTTAAGCGCCACGGCAGTGTAAGCCATGGCCTCCCAGCAATCGCCGCCGCCGCCGGCGCAGTCACCGCCGCCTCCCGCTCCGAGAACCGTACTTGATATCGGCGACGATCTCCTCCGGGAGATCTTCCACCGCCTCCCCTCCCTCCCGACCCTCGTCCGTGCCACCCTCAGCTGCCGCACCTTCCTCGACGCCGTCCGCTCGTCCCCCGCCTTCCGCCGCCACTTCCGCGCCGCCCGCCCACCCCCTCTCCTCGGCTTCTTCTTCGACCCCGACGGGCCCGCCGTCCCTTTCTTCGTCCCCGTCCGCCGCCGCTCCGACCCCGACCTCGCGGCCGCCATCCGGGGCGCCGATTTCTTCCTCACCCGCCTCCCCGACGAAGACGACGCCTCCCCTGGGTGGGTCGTAAGCGACTGCCGCGACGGCTACGTGCTCCTCCGCAGAGGATGCCCGGGGGAGCTTGCCGCGTACAACCCCCTCACACGGGCCCTGGATCTCATCCCCAGACGCCCGACGAGATCTTCGACGACAGCAACGGCCACGCCTCGTACCTGGATCGCTGCATCCTCTCCTCAGAACAGGGCGACGGGACGTTCCGCGTGGTCGCTATCTGCCACGACGAGTCGCGGGCGCGCGCCGCCGTGTTCTCATCGGCGAGCAGGGAGTGGCAGATCTTCCCCTGGTCGGAGCCTGTGACGCCACATCCTGGGGACAAGTACTGGCTTAAAACTGGCACAATGGTCAATGGGTTCTTGTATTGGATAGTCAAGAATGATGCCTGCATGCTCGTGCTGAATACTGCAACACTAGAATTCTCTCAGATGGATCTGCCGCCATCTTTGGCGGGGCAAGATTACCTATTTAGGGTTGGCGAGGCCAAGGATGGCAAGCTTTGTCTAGTCTGCCCGATTGACTTTGATCTCGATGTTTGGTTCTGGAGAGCCGATGATGATGGCGTCGAGAGATGGATGCTAGACAAGTGTATTCAGTTAGAGGCGTTTGTTGAGGCCATCGGGTGTTCACTAGAACATGTCGAACTGCATATTGTGGACACCATCGATGGATTCGTGTACTTGTCTTCCGGTGAAACGTTCCTTGCTGCTGGTTCTCCTTCGTGGTTCCTATCTTTATGCGTGGAGACAGTGCAGTGGACAAGCTCTTTCAGAAGCCGTTGGACAGTCATGTCCGACCCTACATCATGCCATGGCCTCCCTCTTTGGTAGACAACAAACAGGATCTATCCTGAACTCCAAGGCGCTTGACAAAATGTATGTGCACAAGGTATCACACTGTTTTCTTCTCTCAGCCACTCTATGAATTTAACAGTATTTATGTTCTAAAGATGAGAAAGAAAAGTGCATTTATTTTATTTTGAGACACGAGCAAACTGGGCTATATAGATGTTCTGATTTTTCTTAAGTCCGTGCTTGTGCTTTATTTTGATTACATCTTTATTCTCACGTCCAAGGACCAGCATTAGTATAAGTTTAGCAGCAGTGTGGGTGTGGAAATACACCTATTTATTGTCTACAGCTCTATAGTCCATATGACTGATTGCATTTCTTCACCGATTCAAGTATTACATTACAATTCCGTCTCTGAGGCGGACACCCACTTTCTAACTGTTACGGTTGTCATTTTGATTTTATTTTTCGTTTTGTTGCCAGTTTGACTGATCTTAATTTTACTATTCCTAGCTAAATACTTGATTATTTGTTTCGCCCCTCTCATTCGCCTTAATATATGAATGCGATCCCCATCCATCTTTGTGGAATATTACACTGCATTTTAGCCATTTTTAGGCATGCTTCAGTAATATTCAAATTATGTTGTTCTATATGGGTGTCCCGGTAGGGGTGGGCATATAACCCGAGAAACCGATAAACCGAACCGAATAAACCTGTACCAAAGCCGAAGTGACCAAGCCGAAATCCTTCGGTACTAATCTCGGTTAGCAGATACGAAAAATCGAATTAATTTCAGTGATTTCGGTACTGATGCTCGGTCCACTGAACTGACGGGAACCCGATGCTAAGTCCCAAAGTATTCTTGATTGTCTGCGCACAAGTGTGGTTTCTGTGTTTTCTGTGTCTGTATGGCTAGGTAGTGACCTGGCTGACTGTTTGCTTTTTTCTTATCCAGAGAAACGACACCTCCAGCTAGCCGGTACTCTAAGCGCAGCCCAGCTAAATAATAAACTACTCCTCATGACAGCAGCTATCCAGACATGCAACTTAGCCCAGCCCAGCATGACCTCGTGACAGCGCTTCAGCCTATTTCGGTCTTTTCGGCCCGATCGCTCGGTTACGAGATATTCCATTGATTGATCGGTGCTTCATTTCTCACAACCGAAATAAGCAAGTGACCGAGGAACCGTACGGATCGGTTCAGGGGAACCCAATGCCCACCCTGTCTCTTGTGCTACCTTTGTCATATAATTGAGTTTTCTAGTGCAAAGGATTTACCATTTTTATCTGTGAACAGCAAAATCCTTTCAGAGAAAAAAAAAACATTTCACAAGTGTGTACTATTCCTGAACTAAGGTGCTTATCACAGTTTCAAAAAAGGGCTTTCATTTAGTATAAAATTTGGATTAATTGACCGCATCTCTTGGGAGATCTTAGGCATGGCTTAGATGGGAAGGTCCGAGCCTCCAAGGGTGTAGTTCAAGTATACTGTTGATTGATCTGTGTATTTCTCACGTTCGGCAATGTTCATTCTCCTTGCTTCCTATCTTTATGTATGGAGATAGCGTTTTCAGAAGAGATTTGACAGCCATGTCAGGCCCCCTCTTTGGTAGATAAGATGGTGTACCTCGACTTGAAGGTGCTCGGCGAATGTTGGCAAGGCATCCTAATGTTTAGTTCTTTGGCTGCTGTATGCAATTTTCCAGTATTGGTGTTCCGTCAAATCATGAGCAAAGTGGACTGTCAAATCATGAGCAAAGTGGACTCTCAATATTTTGTGGGTTCCGTCAAATGCTTGCTTGTGTTTTTGTTTACATTCGGTATTTTTTGTCTCAGTCAACGCAAGGACCAGCATTACAACTAAGTTCAGCAGTAGCGCCAATGTCGCACTACGCCTTTATATTGTGTACCACTCCATAGTATATGGCTGGTTGCATTTCTGAGAGTATTACATTCCCCTTCCGTCTTTGAGACAAAGGTCCCAGTTTTTAGTAGTTTATTGGTGTCATTTTTACATTTTTTTTGTTTTATTGCCAAGTGGACTGATTTTGGTTTGAACTGTTCCTAGCTATATACTAGATTGTTGTTTTATTTTCCCTTCCATTATCGTAAAATATGGAATGAGATCCCCATCAGTCTGGCTGACATACATAACTTTACATTTTAAACCAGTTTTAGGCATGCTACGGTACTATTCAAAACTAGCATAGTGTCAAAATGCATGGCTAGATTGTTTACATGTGGTCAGTTCATTTACTATTTTTTTTCCACATCCTCTGGTTCACAACTTTGACACAAAACTTATAATATGATGACATCCATTTTCCACTAAAGAGACTCGTAAGCATTTGTTTTCCAGCAGTTATTTGACCATCTTGCAAACTTGTATACGAATTAATTTGCCGCCATATTAATTTTTAATATATTTGTTTGTATATAAGGAAACAACTAAAAAATAATTATGTTATGAGAGAACAGGATGGGTTTCAGTAGAATTTTTCTCGTTAGGTAATATAGGTATATTACTGTGTCGATAGGGATCTCCCATTCTCACCCCTTCTTTTCTATCCTTCACTTTAATCGTTCTCTTAGCATTGCTCAATCAGATTTGATCCTACATAGATATATCATATTTTCTCTTCACCAACCTTAGCGCACATGCATTATTTAGTTAGTGGCGTATTTTGGAATAAAAAACTAATACTTAAATAAGTCTAGATTAAAAAGCATAAATGATTTACCTTCATATAAGAAATGTGATCCCCATCAATCTCCGTGGAATATAGCACTGCATTTGTTTTTAGGCATGCATGCTTCAGTAATGTTCAAAATGTTTTGTTTAATTTGAGTGTGTACCTTTGTCATTTAATAGAGTTTTTTAGTGCAAATGATCTACCCTTTTTTATCTGTTTTGTGAACTGAGAAGTCTTTTCAGATTTTCTTTCTAAATATTTCATGTACGATTAGCAACTAACGTGCTTATTTTCGCAGTTTCAAAGGAGGGCTTTGGTTTATAAAACTGGAATTACACTGCATCTTTTGTGAGATCGGAGGCATGGATTAAAAGGGAAGGTCCGAAGGTGTAGTTCAAGTATATACTATTGGTTGATTTGTGTACTTCTCTACTCGTGAAGTGTTCGACATTGTCCATTCTCCTCCGTAGTTCCTATCTTTATGCATGGAGGGAGAGCAGAGCTGGAGCAGACGAGGCTTGACAGCCATGTCCGTACATCATGGTGTGTCCTTGCTCTTTGGCAGATAACAATGTTTACCATCTGACTTGAAGGTGCTCGATGAATGTTGAAGAAATATCATAATGTTTGGTTCTTTTGGCCGCTGTATGAAATATTCCAGTATTGGTGTTATGAAGATGAAAGAAAAGTCCATTTCTATTCTAGACACGAGTAAAATGGACTATCCACATTTTGTAGGTTCCGTCAAATGCTTGATTGTGTTCCTTATTTTCATTAGGTGTTCTTTTTTTTTGGTCTCATCCATGCCTAAGGACATCATTGTATGGTATGAAAAATATGATTGGATTTCGGTAGAATTTTTAATGAGTATGTTATGAAAGAATATGATTGGATTTCGGTAGAATTTTTAATGAGTATGTTATGAAAGAATATGATTGGATTTCGGTAGAATTTTTCTCACTAGGTATTGTATCGTGTTGGTAAGGATCTCCCAGTCTCAACCCTTCTTGTGTTTCATTTTAATGGTTCTTTTAATTTTGCTTCATAAGATTGATCTTACATGCATTATTTCGTTAGTGTTGTATTTTTTAGAATGAAATACTAATACTTAATTAAGTCTTGATATTTTAACTCGCATAGTATTTGCTTTTTTTTTAACAATGTCTCGCTTCGACGCTTCACTTTCAACAGTTAGTTAAACACCAAAGAAGTATCACATATGCACCATTTTATTTTATTTTATTAGCTTTTCATGAATTGATGATTTATATAAAATTGTTATGGTTTCTTCCTGCACCCACCTCGCAATTCGTGGTATTGTACTAGATTTTCTTGCGAGGTACTTTATTTTTTATATCAGTGTAATCATTTTTTTGCGAAATATCAGTGTAAGCATGCATCAACCACTATATTCTGATTGTGATCATGTTGTTTCAATCACTGATATTAGTTGTTATGTCGACTATTATAGTTTTGATGGATAGAAAACAAAAGTTTAATGCATTTATTAAGCTTCCAACATCAGAAAAGAACCTCCAAAGTGTAATCCATCACTCAAAGATTCATTAGAGACTTAAAGGAAGTTCTAATTCTAAACTACCCTTAACTGCACTTGGAGAACCCTTGCTGTTTTTTAATGATTTTCAGAGATTAGTACGCTGTCTAGAGACCACATAAGGGTGCTATGAAATTTTTGCATTAGTATCGACCTTCTTTATCTCCTTTGAAAAACAAGAGACTATCATCCACGAAAAGCAGGTTATCAAAATAGGTGCCGAAGGGGTAACCCTCATTCCTCGTTCTTGAGCATGAACCACTGATGCTAAGTAAACATGACAAACCTTTGAGGAAGATGGAAAATATACAAGGAAATTGGTCACCTTGATGAATGGCACAAGTTGGATTGAATTCATTATGCGCCCGATTGAACAAGACCAAAAAGGAAACTAATCTCACTCTGAAGTCACTTCATTTAGCCAATGGGTGGTTTATGCCTAGCATAAGCATAATCTTCTCCACAAATGACTCCACTATGAATGACTATGTGCCGGCATCATATCAAAACTTAGGAGCACAATTGCAAAAAAAATAGTTTTCTTCTTCGTAAAATGCAAACATTCATATCTAGCAATGATGTTATCTCCTGTTAGTCCACCGGATCATAGGTTATTTAGGAAAACTACTCATTTTCTAACTAGAGATGTTCGTGAAGATCATGTTGCACAACCTAATAGTGATACTGACCCAAAGAAGATTGACCAGAGACTTTTTGTATTTAAAAATGATGAACATCTTGGTATATATTTTGGGGGGAATCAACACCCTTGAGAGCATGCAACACACCATGCATGGTAACTTCACCACGACATTTGTCCCTATGTTTTTTAAGAAATGTGGAGGGTAGCCATCCTGCCTCGGTACATTTGTAGGAAACATATGTAGCAACGCCTTCTTAACTTCATAATCATTATATGGAGTTGTTAGGATATCATTCAGGTCATCGTAACTTTACAAAGAAAATGAGATAAAACCTCGTCCACACCAATAGTTCCTTCCGATGAATAGATGTTCCCACAGAAAAATGGGTCATGGTGTGCAACTCGGCCATCCTTTCTCTAATTGAACCATTTAGCCAAGAATATTGCATTCTTGCTATTCCTTGTACTCACTTTCTGCTAGAAGAATCTAGAGAGTTGTTGTCCCCCTCGGCTAGCCACTGGACACACGCATTGTTGCGCCACATATTCTCCTCCTACATATAAAACTCAACCTGCCTCTCCTCAAAGCTTTCATGTTCTCTCGGTGGGCCCACCAAAGAGGATCTTCCCTTAAGTCGCCAAGCTTTTGATAAAGCGATAAAGCTACCTCATATTTGTCCTTACACTACCAAAGGACACCATATTTGTACTCTCTCTATATTATTCTAATATAAAAATTACACCGTGGGGGTTTCCCTCACGGTTTCACGGTAAAATTACTCCATAGTTGATTCATAGGACATGATCGTCATGCTCAGAAGCTTGGCGGAGAACTACCCAATAAATACCATTGGTTCTCCTCTCTTCTAGCCACTCTCATGCACATGTGCAAAATCTGTGACGCTCTCCCACACATAACTTCATAGACGAAGAGATAGGGCACCAATAGTATTAGAGATAGGGTATGGTAAACACATTGTAAGCAAAGTCCCATATTGGACCACCCAATACATCCCAATATCCAACCAAAGACAAATACAAACGAAGAAAGTAAACACAAACCATCAGATGCAAATTTGAAGGCTTATAAAGAATTGATTTAGATTTTTCAAAATTTAAATAAAGACAAGCCCATTTCGGTCGTCTTGTCAAATATAACAAAGCTAAGTAGAAACTCGTCTGCATTGAAGGCTATGCTTTGAAAGCCCATTTCGGCCCTTTTGCAAAATATCACATGTTTAAAAGTAACACAAACAATAAAAAAATGTCCAAGGGTTAATTTGCTTATTTTTAAATTATATTGGTAGTAGTTTTTTAATAGACAAATCAAAAAGATTTAATACATATTCCGAGTTTATCTTCCAAATAATGAGTACCCAGAATATTTGGCAACCGTATATTGTAGATATGAATAATAATATGCGACACATGGGAAAACAAGTTCTTGTTCAAAAGGATCGCTATATAGAGCCTCGATACTCTACATCAAAATTGCCAACACTAGTTGAGAGAAAAAACACATTGAACAAATCATTGTCATACCAGATTAGCCTTCCATGGATCCAAATGGGTCTTTGTCCAATGATCTAGGAAGTTACACAAGTGACGACTACATCTGCTATGTTTCCCCCTTGCATGAAGCCCTTAGAGGAACATCTGCAATGCCAACCTTAGAACAGTTTCAGAAGCTTAACAATAGCTTGTCAAATTCATCTCCATCTATGAATAGTATGCCCATCACCTCAGAACCCAAAGGAGAATCCATGTTTCCGGTCGACGAACATTCCATGTTATCGTACCACATGGATGTAGCACATCATCCAAGAGTCCCGTTCAACTCCATTCCAATAGGAGTAGATAGCACAAGAACATTCATGGTCAGTACATTGGCAGAGAGACATGGTGTTATAGTATGTTTAACATGTTTAAATATGGATGTTTTTACCAGAATGTTTAATTATGGATCTTTTCTATGCAGGATCCTTTCATGATCCAAGGGAGTCCCATTTCCATTATGAATGCAAGCATTAAATCTCATGAACTTTTGATCCAGCGGATATGACGGTTCGTTCTCCACGACTCTCGTTCAACTCCATCATGGCTGCACCAACCCATTGCACAAAACCATTTGTGACCGGTTTCACAGTTAGTACATTTGTAGAGACATATGGTGTTATAGTAGCACTACCTCTGACATTCAACAATGAGTAGATACTATAATTAACAAGTATGTCTAAATATAGATCTTTCCATGCAGGGCCCTTCCACAATCCAAGGTAGTCCCCTTGCCATTATGAACGCGAACCTTAAATCTCATGAAGTTTCTGTCCCTTCTCCGGTCTTTGGGTATCCTGAATGGCTAATATCTAAGGTAAATTCGTGATCATTGCCCTCTTAACTCCTAAACTACATGCAAACCAAACCGTTTATGACACCCAATTTTATGCAGGAGCATAAGCCGAACACAATTATGAGTCCATCATATGAAGAACTTTATGGCATAGCGTCACCTGTTAACACATATCATATTTGTCCATTCCCAAAATCTAAAGCCGTACAGATGGAAATACAAAAAAGCGTGAAGGATGTCTCGACTGTTCCGTTTCATGAAAACTCTATACCGTGTACCAGCTCAACAATGCTTGAACCAAGAAGACTGCGTGAGTACACATGTAACCGATGTAACATCACTTTCTACAAACAACAAGCATTTGCTGGGCACATGAGCTCCCACAACAAAAATAAAAGAAAGTCCCTACATGATTAAACCATGCTACAACTGTACTGTAGTGTTCACCTGACACTTCAACGGAGGAGGACAACGCAACGCTTTTACCGAGCGGAGGAATCGATTTTTTTACTATCATGGAAAATATTTGTCAAAGAAATGGCGAAAGCGGAGATGGTTATGGGTTGTTTACTAGATTGGGCTTGTTTTTTTCCTAGTTATTTTTTATTTTGACATAAACACTGGTTGCGCAATGAGTTTTCATAATTTATTTTGGAGATATTGCTTAAACTAGCAAATATTTTTTATATTAAGTTTGTATTGTTAATGGTGACGGTTAAACCACAAACGCATCAGAAACTTCAGATCTAAAGATAGGGCTAAAACGGATTAGGGATTGCCAAAGAAAACACCCACAACAAACGCAGCTTGCCCCTCGGTTGTCCTCAAAACTTCCTTCTTTGCATGCTTTACCCGCAAATGTTACTTCCCGAGGAAAATCTAAAACAAATTCTTGTGCAAATCCGATTTGACCCGCAGCCATGGACCCACCTCAGATTCTGTTTGCAATCTGTGAGACAGACGACGAAGGAGATAAATTTGCGGCGGGAGGGGGGGGGGGGGGGGTTCCTCGGGATGACATTATTCCTCAAAGATTCATTTTGTTGAGACATTCTCGCTTCCGCGAAGAAGACAGGCCTGCCTCTTTCCTATTTTCTTCTGTGCCTTCCGGGGATTCCATGGACTCAGGCTCCGGCCAACCCCAATGACATGCAGCAGGGGCCAAGTAGTGGTAAGCTTGAATTTTGTTTTTTTAGTACTTGTATTAAATTCGTACTCTGCTTTTTTTTAAGAGAGAATTAGTACTCTGCTAATTTGGAGTACAAAGCCTAGTTTTATTCGTGCGCATCCGAGCGACTTGGTGGCCTGCTTATTAGATGGGCCAAGCCCAAAGCACATACATAGTAGCCTAGTCTTAGTGAAAAAGGAATCGATCGATGGATTGATGCATGTATACGGTACAGTAACTGTTTTTTTAATAAAGGGATTTATTTTTAGGTATTACACCCGACATCTGTATAACAAATGCACATATCCGCAATCCAACTGAGAAAGTAGGATGTATGAAAATAGACGAATTACAATCAGCAGGGAAATGTAAAACGCCTATGACATGACAAGCTCATCTGCCTATGGAGGACCAATCCGGCGATTAAGCGGCCACCCATGTTGTGATAAAATGTCTCTTGCCACCTCCCCCAAGCGTGCACACGCTTCCGTAAAGAGGTCTCGATGTCCGACGCGCTGTAAGGTGGACCACGTACGGAGAGTACTTGTGCATCGGTAGAGTACCTGCAAAAGAGGAACATCTTTATCATTGAAAATCTTGTCATTTCTACTAAGCCAAAGCGACCATATAACGGCAATCGCTCCCACCCTAATAACCGTTCTAAGCTTCTTATCAATCCCATGTAACCAGCTGCCAAAACTATTTGCAACAGACTTTGGTGGATATAAGTTAGATGCTATTTGGATAGATGCCCATATAGAACGAGCGAAACCGCACTTGAAGAATAAGTGTTTTATTGTCTCTTGTTGCAAATAAAATATACACTTGGTACTTCCATGCCAATTCCGTTTGACAAGATTATCCTTGGTTAAAATGACACCCTTACGAAGATACTACGAAAAAACTTTTATTTTAAGTGGAATCTTCATTTTCCATATATTTTTATTGTCATCGACTGGAATATCAGAATGCACAAGCACCCTATACATGGAGTCTACTAAGAACTTCCCATTCCCGCATAAATTCCATCGAAATTCATCGGAACCTTGTGTAAGTCGGACAGAAGCCAACCGTGCTAACAAGGCATTCCAAGAAGTTAATCTTGCACCGAGTAAATCACGTCTGAACGTCACATTGGGGCGAACACTGCATAACAGGGGCAATAGTATCCCCTTTGTGGCGTACAATATTGTATAGAGCCGAATATTGCTCCCGAAGGGTGGTATTTCCTAACCATTTATCCTCCCAGAATCCTTAATATTAAATACACCAAAGCGAAAGAAATGTTTTTTAGTCGCCATTAGACCGGCCCAAAAGTGGGAGTCACCAGGTTTCCAAAACACCTGTGATACCGCCTTCGTGCCAATGTATTTTCTTTTTAGAAGTGTTTGCCAGATACCATCTTCGGTTAGCAACTTAAACAAGCCCTTCCCTAAGAGGGCTGAATTCTTGATGCCGAGGTCATGAATCCCCATCCCTCCCTGGTCCATTTAGCCTGTCGATACTTCTTTTTCTCACCATCCCCTTGCCAAAAGAATCTTGATCGGAAATAATCCAATTTATACAAGACCCCTTTTGGTAACTGGAAGAAAGATATCATATACAGTACCATATTTGTAAGTACTGAATTAATGAGAACCAATCTTCCTCCCAGGGATAATAGTAATTTGCCCTTCCAACTAGCTAGCCTCGCTTGCAGACGTTCCTCGACATGCCTCCATTCCGCATTAGTCAGTTTCCTATAATGGATTGGGATACCCAAATACATTATAGGAAATTGACCCTGCTCACAGCCGAATATATCAGCATACTGAGCAGCTGCTTCCTGTGCATCGCCAAAGCAGAGCAATTCACTTTTATGGAAATTGATTTTTAATCCTGATAATTGTTCGAATGCTGACAAAAAGGATTGTATACGGTACACTTAATGTACATCGAGTATATGTAAGCACTTGCTATGTGCTAGCTTGATCGAATTTAGTCGTTGCTACTTGCTGGTCTAGTAGTTTTATTGGCTAGGCATGATAGTTTGTTGATTATTTTTATTAGTAAAGCTGGTTATCATGAAGAGAAAGACACCGCCAATTAGTAAATACAAATCCAAGGGAGGAGATACAGATTACAGAGAATATCATACATAATGATTTCTATTATGATCCTGCTGATATGCAAATTTCCGAACAATATATTGACTCAAAATAATTATGATCCTGCTGATTTGATGCAAATTTCTGGTCAAGATATTGGGTTTGTCTAATAACAAAGAAAGGAGAAAGCCGTGGTCAAGTCCAATTTGGGTAAAGAACGGGGTCAGTGCCTCAGTGGTGTCATCCACGCCGGGATTTGTGCTAACGGAAAAGACAAACAAGAAAAGCTATAATTTTGTAACCGTGTAATGCCCCCCAATCCTGGATCACCCCTACCTGCCTGAGCAATGATAAAGACAACCAGGGGCTGGCTGAACGGTGAGGGGATGCACGGATGCCGGCTAGATGTAGATGGGCGGCGCCGGTAGTACTTATCTCGTATTTCTTTCCCTACTTGACGCCCGTTCTCTACAACAGGGAGGACAAGCATGTCTCGTTGTTCTAGTCCTGATCCATATGGATGCATGCAGACTGTAGTCGGATATAATCGATTCAAGGTTGTATATGTTCTAATATGATAGGAAGCGCGTGTACACATCCTTTGTGCATTTATTCTCCTTGCGTCATGTTCATTCCTTTGTTTATGTGATTTCAGAGAAAATTGAGCTGATGTAGTTTCTAACATATGTATGTTTTTATGTCAAATTGATGGTTTTTCGTATACATCTCGTGTTTCAAGACACATGCATATATGATGCTTGACTCTATTACTATGAGAAATGATCATGCACTTTCTTTCTTACTAGGTAAATTGGGCGCGTCGTCACGCCGCGCCTTTAGTGAAAAAAAGTAGTGGTATGTTCGGTAGAAGTTAAATTATGTTGGGAGCAAATTTGTATGCAACAACAAAATGTATTTAATTGTAATGATATATGTAGTGCAAAGCATATTTGAAAATTGTTTAGTTTGTAAGTTGTAAATAATCAAGAAAATTGGTTATCGTATATTAGGGTTTTGTTAATTCCCGTAATCATGAGTTGATGGTGGGTTTAGTTTATGAGTTATAAATAATCAAAAAATTTAATTAGAACATATTAGGGCTTTGTCAATTTACGGTATCGTGAGTTTGTGATGGGATTTTTTTGAACATGTTGGATTGTTGACTACAGTTTCTGTAAAATATACATGTTGTTGAGTACTAATTTGTAAAAATGTGCAATTCAAATCATTTTGAATTACAAAATTGGTTTAACTTTGGTAAATCCATATGGTTTTTGGGATTATTGTGAATGGTTATTTTTCTCTGTTTTTTTTTTTTTTGTTGACATTTTGAAATATTGAACATATTTTTCAGAATAGCAGAACAAAAGTTATTGAATTTAGAATTTTGAATCCCACACATTTTGAGATAGAGCTGAATTTTAAACTCTACACATGTTTAGCAAACCAAATGGAGTTGGAGTGCTTAAAAACTTATAATTCCGCAAATTCCATATTTAAGAAATAGGATAAATTGTGTATTCTAATCATGGTTTAGATGTTTTCGAACATGCATGAATTTGATTCAAATAGATAGATATTATCTTTCTAGACATGTTGACATATTTTTTATATTTTTTCTGTGTTGGAATGAATAATTTATAAATTTTCGAATTTAAAATAAATTTTGGAGGATTTGCATGGGAAAAAAAAAAAGATTGCTGACGTCATGTGACGTCAGCAATGGAGGATTTGCTCCCGGCTCAGCACGGATCCGACGCGCACGGATCCGGTGATTCCGGCCGCGAGGGGAGGCGCCGCTACGCGCGTTGGACGCGCGCGAAGGCGTGTGACCCTTTAGGAGCGGCGGCGCTCGGATTTGCTCGCCGGAGCGACGCCGATGGCGTCCAGACGCGGCGGAGGAGGACGACCGCGGCGGCGGCGAATCCAGCCCGCTCGCGGCGTCCCAGGACGCTGCGCTTGGGGAGGAGGTGGAGAAGGCGACGACGGAGATGGGTGTGGGCTTCAGTTCGTGCGGGGAGGAGCGGCACGACGGTGCGGCGCGTCGGCGTCGCCGGCAATGTCGCGCGAGAGGAGAGAGGGAGGGGGTGCTCTGCCTATTTTTTTTCCGCTTAGGTCCCTAAAGTTTTGGCTATTTGCGATCAGGTCCGTTTACTCGTAAAACATGGACCGCGGAGCACTGGATGAATTTGTGAGGGGTTTGTTTGCAATATCGTGACGCTGTGCTCTTTGTGGGTCGTCGGATCGTCAGCGGACGGCCTGGATCGCAGCGGGCACTGTTACACTGTAGCGGGGCACAGTAAAACAGTGCCCGCTGCGGTGGCGCGCGCCGAGGGCGTAAATCCGTGCGGCTTTAATATATCTATCTATGTGATAGGTTCATTTTTTTCCTATAATAAATATGTTACTATGAGACCAACAACACTCAAGAGAATCACAACTCTTGTTAAAAAACTGAATAGAGAATCACACCATCTGAAATGCGTGAAATCAAACTTCTATGTACACGAATATTTCAATTTTTGTTATTATTATTTTTTACTAGCACTCATATAAAATCTCACATAAGCATATTGATTCCAAAATAATGGCGAGAGTTGTATACCTTATCAAAGTACGAAATCGTGAATTCAATAGTAATGCATAGCATAGTCGTGCAAATACGCAGGTGTCTTTATCTTAAAAAAAACCGCAGGTGTCACTCTTCTGGTAAAACATTGATTCCAATTGTTTTATGGTTGGTGTGAAATATCGAGATATATGGAACTCCAAAACGTAGTCCCCAAAACTTGCTAATCGTTTCGAAATTAAGACCAAGTTTACGGTTGCCTAACGCCTAACTAGCCATAAATGTATGCTAAAAGAGTCCAAACAAACACGAAAAGTAGGCAGAGGCATATTCGAAAAATAGATTTGCTAGGTATGCAAAGCATTAAAAATTCTTCTATAAAAAATGCTCAAGAAAAAGGTTACATCTGCTAAATGATGTCAGCCCGTCTCCGTCAGCTAAGTATTACTGTACTTCTATAACATGATACGCTAATCCATGAGCATAGCTTAAAACAGCACGGCTTTACTTCTAGTCAAAGCGGATGCACAAAGTACTTGTACTACCGTGTGATTTATACTAGTACTACCAGTTTAGTTTAGCAGTAGTACACTCTTGTACGCTGTACTCACCATGTCCACTAGTAGTACTAGCACTATTTGCCAGCTGAAGCTCCTGGATCTTTGACTGATGGAGTACAAGGGAAGTACGATGTGAGTGAGATGCGGTAGTACAAGAACAAAACAATGTCTGTCAGTTGTCAACAGCAGTACACACCGGCATCACCATGAGCATGTGCTCGCTCCTACAAAAGGGGATCTAATCTAACCCGTGACTGAGCAGAGATGCCAAGAGCCCAAGAAAGATGCAACGTGATGGTAGGGAATGGAGACTAGCTAAGAGGAGGATGAGACGCAGAGGCATCATTCGTTGAACCGTTCCGGCAGCCCGACGCTGGACACAATGACACCTCTGAGTTCTCCGGCGAAAGACCATTGATTCAGGTACGCACTGCTGCTCTACGATATGCCAAGGAGAAGCATGGATTGATCAGGTGGTGGGCCATGCACAGCTTCGTGTTCTCCGCCGCCGATGGCGATGATGCCGCCGATTCTCCGGCCACCTACCTATACCTAGGAGAGCGAGATGCTGGAACATGTCGGTGGTACAGCAGAGCGTAGCATGTAGCTCAAGGGCGCAGACGCCCGTGCTCCTTGAGCACCTACACACATCTCGGAGCCTCTAGCCCACGCCTGGCTGCAAGATTCGTCCTGCGGGGCTGCCGGAACGGTTCACCGGCGCTGGACACAGTGACACCTCTGCTTTCTCCGGCGAAAGAACATTCAGGTACGCAGTGCTCTCTGCTCTATGATACCGAAGAGAGGAAGCATGGATTGATCAGCTGGTGTGTGCAGTGGACTGCTTCGCGTTCGATCTCCGCCGCTGAGGACTATGCCTGCGGTTCTCGGGCCACCTGGACCTAGAGAGCGAGATGCATGCCTGGTCCTTGATCGCCTCCACGCATCTCGGAGGCTCGGAGCCTCTAGCCGCGTTTGGCTGGAAGACTGGTGGCTGGGTGCTTGTCGTTCATATGGCCTTCAACCTCCATATCGTATCGGCGGCACGCCGCCGCTGCCACTCCTCCCAGAGCCGGCAGGACGTTGTTTGTTGTGGATTGGAAGTCGTTGAACGGGTCAAAAAGATCACATCCATCGCAGCTGAAAAAGAAGGATGAACCGCCGATAAATCTTCATAACGATCTGAAGACCGCCACGGGCATAAGAAATCCTCGAGAATCACACTACTCACACAAGTTTCTCGACGTCGCCGCCGAGATGAGGTGAAAGCCAAAAAGACATTATTGCAATAAGCACCGCCGCCACCAACATAACGCCGCCCTAGGAAAGCGGGACACTAAATAAGAAAAATGAAGCCCTACTGTCGATGAGTTCTGAGATCCGAAGCGGTACGATACTGGACCGCAAACATTGTCTCATAGCTTCTTTGCCGCCTCGCCTCTGCTTATGACACCGTCTCAGGCATATCGCTTGATACTTTCCTCACGGACAATGGCGCTTCGCCTGGAACTATGGCGCGAGCTCGGTTATTGAAAATATTAAATTGTCATTTCAAACTTAAAAAATAGATTTTTCCAAGCGTAGTTAATGTTGAACCTATCAATGTGCAAAATATTAATGCAAAATTCATTATATTTGTGATTGGGCAAAACAAATGTGTAGATCTAGATCGATGAATAGTGTACATTTTTAAAAACTAGAAATTTTATAAGTCTTGTCTTTTTTGTACTCTAGAATACGATTTTGCATACGCATGGAGTTCAACATAATCTACGCCTAATTTGTTTTTTGAAATTTTCAAAACTTAAAAATGATGATTTTGATTTTTTTTAAAAGGGGCTCCCTTTACACTTTTGCGACTTTTGAGTGTGTCGTTTTGGAGGCTGAGCTCCATGGACCCCTGTTTTTAGAGATTAAAATCCGCATTTGAAACTTCAAAAAACATCCTATGTGTAGATAATGTTGAAGCCTACCTGTGTGAAATTCATGTAAACGCACAAGGAAGAAGGTAGGCTATTGCAAGTTTCCAACATGTTTAAAGGTGTGAGGCGCATTACCAAATTGTAAAAGGTTTATTAAACTTCTTATCTAGATTTACGTACGAGTATATAATTTAATACTCAAATAAACAAGATTTCACAAAAGATTTCATACAAATCTGAACCGTATCCTTGAGATATTGAGAAGATCCATAATATCTGGTAACCATATATTCTATATACGATTAATGATATTTGACACGTGGAAAGCCACCTCTTGTTTCAAAATGATCGCTATAAAGAGACCCGATACTCTGTCTCGGAGATCACAACTATCTGAGAGAAAGAAAACCACATTGAAACAATATTTGTGATATTAGATTAGCCTTCTGGATAAACATATTCCTCTGACGAGTGATCTAGGAAGTTATACAAGTGAGGCCTACATCTGCTATGTTTCCTCCTTACACGAGCACTTAGAGGAACAACGCTTAGAGTTTTCGATTCAACTTGAGGCTTCGCCGTCGTTCCTCTAAATGCTTCGTGCAAGGGGGAGTTTTGATATACCATGAAGGGCAATATAGCACCATAACTAAGGTTGTCCTAAGTCCATTATGAATACAAGGCTCAAACTCATGAAGTTTCGATCCTTTTCCGATCTTTGAATTTCCGGAATGCCTAGTCTCGGGTAAATGCACTATCATTATCCTCTCAACTACTAGCCGAGATGCAGTCTCAACTGTTTCTCGCATCCAATTCTATGCAGGAGCAGAAGCCAAGCACGCCTATGAGGTCATCATCCAACGAAGAACTTTATGGTATGGTGTCACCTGTTAATGGAGCTCATACTTGTCCTTTCGCAGAATCTACACCCACACGGATGGAAATGTGCAACACAAGCATACCATCACTTTCTATAAATCATAAGCATTTGCTGGGAACATGAGCGCCCACTGCAAAGCTAACAGAAAGATCCCACATGATTAAACCACCATACAGTATTTACATGACAATTAAACACAGAAGGAGAACATAACACTTGTCCCGAGCAGAGAGAACTGAGCTATTGTTTTCTACTATGACGAGAGAATATGATATCCCAATAAAATGGCAAAAGAGGAGGCAATTATCGGTTGTTTACTAGTTTGATCTTGTATTTTTTACTTGCTTAATTAGTTGTCATGGTCATAGACATGGTAGTGCATCAGTTATTCATTTTCATATAATTTTTTCGTAGACGTTGCTTAAACTAGAGATATATCTTTGTATATGTTTACTAATTTGGGGACCACTTACAAGGCTCCTCGGTAATCTTGGGTGGTTAGAACTTTTTCCATTGAATTGACCGATCTCTCGATGGCCGTCGGATGATGTGCGCTCCACCTCTTGGTCAAAATTTCTTGTCATATGACATCCCGTTAGACTCTGTCGTCAGTTTGTTTTTTCGTGGGCCAAAATTTGCTTCAGTGCCTACAAAAAGCTAGCTTGTGTTGGGTATGCGTGGTTATGATTCAGATCTTGCATGTATACCACGCATACCCAACACAAGTTTCTTATGCATGTATACCACGCATACCCAACACAAGAAACTTGATACTCATATGATTCAGATCTTCATAAATCAATGCGTGGTTATTTGTATGCATTTATGTATAAATATTTCTGTAAATTTGTGGAGGATATTAAATAGATCTATGAAATAAAGTCCGAGGACGAAGTCTTTCAATTAAAGTCTCCGTAGTCGGCCGTGACCAAATGTGAGGGGGCTCAAAAACTGTCCTACCAGTAGTACAGCTTGAACCACTCTGTACTCGTCATGTCCATCTACTCTACTCCCTATTTTCAGCATAGGATTCGGATGCTTCTGCTGGATGCTGCGCAGGAGCTGCGGCAACTCGAGCCTGAGGAGGTGGAGCTGCGGAAGGCCCTAAAATCCAGGATCCTCGGACTTGTTGTTGTCGAGAGGATTCAGATGCGGCAGCGTGCTAGGGTCAATTGGCTGAAGGTGGGCGACGCGAACACCCGCTTTTTCCACCTAAAAGCCAATGCACGGAGAAGGAAGAATTTCATCCCCTCTCTCTCCGATGCTCATGGTATCACCACCGAGCATGGGCACAAAGCTGCTGTCATCAAGGATTACTTCGATGGTGTGCTTGGGACCTCCGCGAGCTCCACCGCAGCCTTCGATTGGGATAGCCTCGGGTTGCCTTCGCTAGATTTGTCGGAGCTCGATGATGCTTTCTCGGCTGAGGAGATCTTGACGGCAATCGCTGACTTGCCGGCTGATCGGGCGCCGGGGCCTGACGGATTCAGCGGTGCTTTCTTCAAAGCAGCGGCGCCCATCATCATCCAGGATCTGCTGCTTGCTTTCCGGCAAAATTTTCAGCTCACCGCACTAGTTTGCACAAAATGAATGATGCCCATGTTGTGTTGATCCCTAAAATCGATGGCGCCGCTTCCGTTGGCGACTTCAGGCTGATCAGCTTGCTGCATAGCTTCTCCGAGCTAATCATGAAGGTTTTAGCCTCGAGGCTTGCTAAGCGAATTGGCGAACTCATCTCGCCGGTTCAGAGTGCGTTCCTTCGTGGGCGATCCATCCAGGACAATTTCCTGCTTGTGCAAGGGCAAGTCCGTCGGCTGCACCAGTCCAAGTTCCCTTCCATGCTGGTGAAGCTCGATATTGCCAAGGCATTCGATAGTGTCTCGTGGACATACTTGTTGAATATGCTCAGAGCCCAGGGTTTTAGCCAGCGATGGTGTGACTGAATTGCCTTGCTGCTTTCTACCGCCTCCTCCCGTGTCATTCTCAACGGGATTGTGGGGGACAAGATCCGCCATTGTCGTGGGCTTCGTCAGGGCGACCCCCTCTTGCCGTTCCTCTTCATCCTTGCGATGGAGCCGCTGCAGCGGATCATTGACAAGGCTGGTCAGGATGGGTTCTCTCGCGGTTACGTGGACAGGCCAACAGCGTCCGCACCTCGCTATACGCGGATGACGCGGTTTTCTTTATCAACCCTGTCAAGGACGAGTTCGAGGCGGTCCGCGCCATCCTTCAGCGTTTGGCGATGTCACTGGGCTGCGTGTGAACTTCGACAAGACCAGTGTCATCCCGATCTGTTGTGGTGCCCTTGACGATCGCCGACATCGTCTCCCCTCTTGGTGCAAGGATCGGCAGCTTGCCCTGCAAGTTCCTTGGGCTGCCGTTGAGCCTTCGCAAGCTTCACAAAGTGGATTTTCAGCCCCTCCTCGACTGCATCGCGGGGCGGCTAGCGTGCTGGAAAGCGAAGCTGCTCTCCGCCGCGGGCCGCCTTGTTCTGCTCAATGCGGTGCTCTCAGCGCTCTCCGTCTATTGGATTTCGATTCACGCTATGTCGGCTTGGGTGCGGAAGGTGATCGACAAGCTTAGGCGCGCCTGGCTTTGGAGAGGCGAAGAGTCTTGTCACGGCGGGCACTGCAAGATCGCTTGGAGCATGATTTGTCGGCCGCGTGACCTTGGTGGACTCGGCGTCGTTGATTTGGAAAAGTTTGGCACAGCTCTTCGCCTTAAGTGGCTTTGGCTTGAGCGCGTCTCGCCGGAGAAGCCGTGGATCAGTATGCCTACCCCTTGCTCTTTGGCGGAGCGTCGGATGTTCGCGGCGGCAACGACGGCTTGCGTCGGCGACGGGCGTACGGCTCGCTTCTGGCTGGACAACTGGGTAGATGGTTGCCGGGCCCCGTTCGTCCTCTTCCCGGACCTCTATGCCGCTTTTCGACGCAAGAATCGCCTCCTCGCGGATGCGGTATAGGACCAGCGCTGGGTCAAGGACCTGCAGGGCCGCGTCTCACCGGCCTTGCTGCCTAATTTCGTCAGCCTTTGGCCGGCTGCCTCCGGCCTCAACCTGCGGCTGGCGACGCCCGATAGCTTCTCCTGGCGCCTCACGGACAACGGCAGATACTCGTCGGCGTCTGCTTACCGGCTTCAGTTCATGGGATCGACCTTGTCACCACTCTCGACCTCGATCTGGCAGGCTTGGGCTCCGGCCAAGTGTCGGCTCTTCGCATGGTTGATTGTGCAGAACAGGGTGCTCACGGCTGATCGCCTCATGGCTAGGCAATGGCCCAGCTCCTACTTATGTCCGCTCTGTCGACGGAACCTCGAGACTGCTGCGCACCTGCTTGTGGAATGCCCCTGGTCGAGATCGCTGTGGTGCAGGGTGGCGGCCAAGCTAGGCTTTGATTCGCTAAACCCTGTCGCTTGGCATCCGTCTCCGTTGCCGTCCCTTTCCTCTTGGCTTGCTTCGCTAGCTTCTGGATCAGGTGACAAGCTCAAGGCCTGTAAATCCATCGCCCTGTTGCCTGTTGGTCATCTGGGCCATTTGGCGAGAGAGGAACGAGAGAATCTTCCGAGAAATTGATCGCCCGGCCTTGGCCGTAGCCGATGAGGTGTTCGACGAAATCGCGAGCTGGGCTTTGGCGGGATGCCGCCACCTTCGATGCCACGAGTAGTTCGTGTGTGTGTGTGTTGCGCTGGGAGGGCGCTACCCCTTCCATGCTTTGTTTCTTTACTTCCCGTCTCACTTCTGTACTCAGTTCCTTGTAACTTTATCCTCTATCAACGAAAACGCAGCTCTCCTGCGGCTTTCGCAGAAAAAAAAAATCAGCATAGTTTAGCAAAAAAAATCGCCAGATGGCCATCGCCGGCTGAAGCACCTCGGAATCAACGATTTAAGTAACATTGAGATGATACAAGGGAGCACGATCTGAGAGTGAGATGTGGTAGTGCAAGAACAAAGACAAATGTTGGACAGTTGGCAACAGCAGTACAGACAGGCGTCATCACCATGTGCTGGCACCTACAAACGGGGATCGGTTTCGTTATTTAAGAAGCAGAGATGCCAAGATGCAACGACATGGGAGGGAGGGAAGACGAAGAGGAAGATGACACGCAGAGGCCACATTGAGTCCAGCGTTGATGAACTGTCCGGCCGGCCATGGCCCGCCCTCCGGGGCAGCTGGGACGGTTCACCGGCGCTGGACACAATGACACCTCTGCTTTCTCCGGTGAAGAGCCACTTTTTTCCTGATCCCTGATCCATCTTCGCAGGCATTTTCATTTAGGTACGCACTGCTAGGAAATGACGGGGGTATTGATCAGGTGATGAGTGATGACCTTTGTTCTTCTTCGTGTCCTCCGCCGCTGCTGATTGTGCGGCCACCTCGGAAAGCGGGAAGGACAGGGCCGTTGGCGGTGGTAGAGCGAGCAGGTAGCCCCAGCGGCACAGACCCGTCTGGTCTTTGACCTTGAGCGCCTTCCAAGGCTAGAGCTTCTAGCCCGCGCTTGGCCGGCAGATCGGTATCAAGTTGTCAACGTCGCTTCTCTCCAAATCCAGAGCTGCTCTGTCGCCTCTCGTCGTCGGGTTCGGTGCTTCGGTGGCTATGGTGGGGGCGGAGTGAACCTGTAAACGGGGCAATTGATGATAACCCCCCTAGTTCGTTCACCTTCTATCATATGCCCCCTTGTGTCACTGACATGTGGGGTCCCACATGTCAGTGACACAAGGGGGGCATATGATAGAAGCCACGTCAACTGGGGGGTTATCATCAATTTTGCCCCTGTAAACGCATCACGGGCGCGACGGATGATCGCCATCTTGTGTCCGCCGTATATGTGTGTTCTGAATTTGAGATGATTGTGTTGCTTTGGCTCTGGTTGACCGGCACTGTTCCAAGTTTCGTTGTTCAGTACCTTGTCATGGTTTTAGCCTTGTTTTCTATGTTTAATTGAACAACTCTTTGTTTTCTATGTAGAGTAAGAAGAGCCGTAGTACACAGTAGACACAAGTGTCGTACGATCTGAGAGTGAGATGCTGCAATGTGGATGCGGTAGTATAACAACAGCAGCAATGTTGGTCAGGTCTCCACCGTAGTACACACCACCTTGTAGTACTACTACTACAAAGGGGAGATCTGTCTCAGAAGCTAATCCATGGAAGCTCGATCGCTAGCTAACTACGATGCGACGAGATGAGAGGTGGAGGAAAGAGAGGCAAAGGCACCATTGAGTGCAGCGTTGATGAACCAACCGTCGGGCCATGGCTGAGGGTTCACCGGCGCTGCACGCAGTGACGCCTCTGCTTTCTTCGAGGTCATAGCACATTTTCGCGTAGTGCTGTACGATGCCGCGGAGAAGAAGGGATCGATCAGTTGGGCCCCCAGCAGACGAGGTGGTGTGCCTTGCGCAGCCTCGTGTCCTCCTCCGACGACGACGCCGGCCGGGCCTCGCAGAGCGAGGCAGAGAGCGCGCGGACGCTGGGCGCGGCGGCGGCGCTGCAGTAGAGCGAGCGGAGCGGGTAGCCCAAGCGGCAGAGGCCCGCCTGGTCCTTGAGCGCCTCCACGGCGCCCACGCTCGCCGCCACCACCAGCGACGGCGCCTTCCTGCTCGCCGCCGACGCCATCGCAGCTCCTACCTAGCTCTTCTTGCCTTCTTCCTCTCTGCACCTGGTGTGGATTTCGTCTCGTCGGTGATCTCTGTGTGGAGGAGATGCTGTTTTTATATATGTGATCGGTGACGCGAAACAGGCGGCGAAACGGAGGAGCGGCCTAGGGGAAAACATAGAGCGGAGCCGCCGGTTTCGGACTTGGTTTCCGATGAAACAGGGCGGCGGACAAGACGTCGCAGTAGGAGAAATTTGGACATTGTACTGCATCATGGAATTCTCATCACCCTGGTTCGACCCAAAATTTCCAGCTCTTGTTTTAACAATCTTGGGAGAAAATTACTAAAACTTGTTACCTTGGTGAAACTTATTTGCAGCGTGTGGACACTAATGAAGCCAGCATCATTGGAAGATGACAGTGCATCAATGAATCCAAGACGAGGTGAAACTTAGATCAATCCGTAATTTGACTACGTGCATTTACCTTCCTATCTTCGGTGATCCACTCGACCCTTCCAATCTTCAGTTTCTCTAAAACACAAAAATGCAAATTTAATTTGGAATTGACGAATATTTTTAAAATTATTATATTCCAAAACTTATGATAGTGAGAGGACAGAATGAAAAATATTGGATCTAAAAACAGTGTTATCTTCGCTATTTAATACGTAAATACAAAATCACATATGAAAACCCAAGTAAACCCAATCTATCTATTATATACTAAAAGCAAAATGAGTTAGCTAACGGAGCCACCACGTTAAGCCACATCATCTGAATTAATTTTGACAGTTGGATCTGAAATATACGGTTAAGATTTAATAAATACCAATAGGAACGTAACCTTTTAATTGTCATTGACCAACATGGACTGTCACGTATTTAATGCACGTGTAAAACGGTTAGATTAAATAAAAAGATTATGTTGTCACGTATTTTAATGGGTTGCAAACCAATCCAATCGGTTAGTTGAAGCAAAAAAAATAAACGCGCACCCTAGCATAATCGTGGGTCGTGGCAAGGCTGAACTCCTTTCCTTCCGGCTCCCGTAAGAAAAACTGCACAGTCTAACCTGGCATGAACGTATTTAAATGGCATGTGCAACGCAATTTGTTCGACGGTATTTTTTTCAGAAAACAAAACTATACACCCTAGCTGTATCATGTAGGCGTGACTCCTGTTCTCATTCCTGTTCGGCCGTAAAAAAGACATTGTCCATGATTGAACGTTATTGACAAATGTGTACAAGATTATATGTATGTCCATGATTGAGAAGAGTTAATCACAAGATAAATAATTTTTAGAAACATGAAGTACAAATGTAACATATTCATGAGCATAGTACGACCATATATATAGACATAATTACCCTACATCGTCGTTGACGACTTGAGTCAATTAAGGAACTACTAGATTGAAAGAGCTCCCTGTCGAAAGAAACATAAACTCATAATTAGAAGTGCAATCGTATTCATATGGCGTAAAGCACAAGGTTTTAGCAAAGGAAAAAATCTGAACTTAAAGAGACATCTGCTTTATGACGAGTCATCATAGTTTTAACTATTCTTATAAAAAATCAACTTTAAAATAAAATATGGTAGATAAGCACAATAAGGTAGAGAAATGTAAACATGTGAGAAATTCCCAAAAAAACATAACATCCAATTAGCAGACCATCCATTTATCAGTAGATCATCCGCATCAACTGTTTATAATCATCCATAAGCAATATGAAAACCAACATATCATCATAATTGTGTCGGAAAAATCACAAATTCAACGGATTTTCGTAGCTGCATTAGAAAATCACGATCAATAGACCATGGTAATTATTCAAAAATATGGATCTTTCTAAAGCGTATAAAGTTTAATAATATAACTTAGTGTCTTCACAACCAACAGTTTTCATGAGTTTACTTCAAGCTCATATGGTTTTCCTATGGTGTGATTAAATTCACTTTTATGTCTTTCTTTGGGTGTTTATTTTGGGAACTTTATTAAATTCTTATTTGTTAAATTTGATTGTATAAATTTGCAAAGTTGTAGAAAAACTATAACTGATGAAGATGTGAAAACAATGTTTTCCGTAACAACATAGTGATGTTACATGACGAGACATATGCAAGTGAGCAGCATAGATAATTATTAGGTTAAAGAGTGGGTGTGGCAGGAAGAGACCTAAATCGTGCAAGACAAATAATTGACCAAAAGTATAGGGTAGTATTGGGTATTATGAGGATGGGGCAAAGAGCGATAATAACATGATGGCTAGAATTTTATGGTGCAGTTAAAAACAATATTTTTTAGATGAACTAAAGTAAATTTGTGACTGATATTCAAATGTTGAAACTATGTACCATCATGGTATGAATTTATGAGCCATGTAAGTCTATGTAGTCATGGTTACATGACAAAAAAATATGTATCACTCAAAGAGTACAATGAAGAATGGAGGATGTCACGAAAAGAGTAAAATGTATATTAAATAGCACTGCATACGATTCAATGTAAACGATCTTATAGAATATGTGACGTGGTATTTTTAAGTAACTCACTCTTTGTAAATTCAAAAATTACAGATATGTGTGATTTTCTACCATAATTTTATGATAGTCATAGGATGTTCTTATTTATATTTTAGTCGCCTTTGCATGAAAACAAAATTTTAGTATATTCAAAGAGTACAATGAAGAATGGAGGATTTTCTACCATGTTGCAGTATTACAAACAATATTTTTATTTGTTCACATAGTTTAACCACATAACTAATAATATTAGGAAATATTAGTTAGAGTTTTTTGTTTGTGTTATTATTAAAAGATATGGAAGTATAACCAAAATCAGTTCTAAAACTATTTTTCTACAATGTATAATCTATTTGTAGAGAGAACGATGTAGTAGATATCTAGATCGCGGATTCAGGTGTACGATGAAGTAGGCATATTTATATAGATTTTCAAAGAATAAAAATGAGAGGAGTAAAGGAAAAAATACGGAAGACACAAGTGTAGTACGATCTGGGAGCGAGATGCTGCATTGTGGATGCGGTAGTACAACAGCAGCAACGTTGGTCAGTTCTCCAGCGTAGTACACACCACCTCGTAGTACTACTACAAAAGGGGGATTTCCGTCTCAAAAGCTAATCCAATGGAAGCTCGATCGCTAGCTAACTACGATGCGACGAGGTGAGAAGTGGAGGAAGAGACGCAGAGGCACCATTGAGTGCAGCGTTGATGAACCAACCGTCGGGCCATGGCTGAGGGTTCACCGGCGCTGCACGCAGTGACGCCTCTGCTCTCTCCGGCGAAACACCATTCTTTCTTCCGAGGTCATAGCACATTTTCATCAGGTACGCGCAATACTGTACGATGCCGCGGGGAAGAAGGGATCGATCAGTTGGGCCCCCAGCAGACGAGGTGGTGTGCCTTGCGCAGCTTCGTGTCCTCTTCCGACGTCGCCGCCGGCCGGGCCTCGCAGAGCGAGGCAGAGAGCGTGCGGACGCTGGGCGCGGCGGCGGCGCAGCGGTAGAGCGAGCGGAGCGGGTAGCCCCAGCGGCAGATGCCCGCCTGGTCCTTGAGCTCCTCCACGGCGCCCACGCTCGCCGCCACCACCAGCGACGGCGCCTTCCTGCTCGCCGCCGACGCCATCGCAGCTCCTGCCTCTTTCTTGCCTTCTTCCTCTCTGCACTGGTTGGTTTACTGCTAGTGTGGATGTCGTCTCGTCGGTGATCTCTGCGTGGAGGATGGTGTTTATATACGCGGTCGGAGCCGCGAAACAGGCGGCGAAACGGAGGAGCGGCCTAGGGGAAAACAGAGAGCGGAGCCGCCGGTTTTGGACTTGGTTTCCGATGAAACGGGGCGGCGGACAACACACGTCGCAGCACGAGGAATTTGAACATTGTACTGCACTCTCTCCGCTGCACAAGGTGAAATAAGATATTTTAAATGGTGTGTTAGTAGTTGAATCTAGTGTCTTTTGTGAAACCGTGGGCTGTAAAACTCGGGGTCGGTGATCCACCGTCCTTCATAGCCACGTCATGGCCTCACTGTGCCTCACTGTACTCTACTCAAGTTTTCAGTTCAAAAAACTTCAAATTTAAGTTTCAGTGACCTGGAGTGTCAAAGTTCAGTCTTTTTTTACCTAAATCAAAAAGAAAATATTTCTAACATATTATTCTATCAAAATTCAAAAATGTGTATTTGGCTGAAACTTGGTATCTCATTCAACTAGGGATCAAACTCAGGACTTGACGTTATTTCTTTCTCGCCATGGAAGGTAGAGTTTTATTTCGTTGCCAGTGAGATTTATGGTGACTTCATTAATTTGTAGACTCTGCAACTCCAGTCTTCAACACGCGCATCCTGAGTATGTGCTTGTGGTGGACTGGTGGTACACTCATGGTCTTTCCCGATCCCAAAACTCGAACCCAAATTTCCCGATCCTGATCTCGAATTTCCCAAAGCTGACAATTCCAAACGTTTTCTCGGGAAGCTGTTCTGAAATCCCTAATTTCTTTAGAATAATTTGGAATGTAGTGTTGAGTCCCGAAAATCTCGTATATCCAAAAAAAATAATCCCCAAGGTCCAACTGCGAAACGCGGGTTTTTAAGCTCATCCGAAGCCCATGTAAGCAATGCTCAGCGAATTCACGACTAGGCCTAGTCTTTTTCGCTAGTGGTGCAGCAAGCAATAACAACCCTAGTCTCTCGTGCACACCCCACCCACCTCGGCCCACCAAGCCGAAGCCCATGCGTTGAGGTCTGAATTTCGGTAACTCCGGATTTCCCGATCCTGAATTTCCCGAATCATGAATTGTGCGTTAATCAAATTTTCTTATATAATTTTGGGAGTCAATTTGTGAATCCTGAAAAAAAATCCCAAATTTCCCAACCCACAATTTCAGGAAATCCCGAACTACTTAGGGCGTGTTAGGTAGCCCACGGAGACCCCAACCAGCCCTCTGTGGCCAAAACTTTGGCCTGTTTGATTTCCCACGATTTAGCTTGAGCCGCATGCGTATGAAACCTAAAGTAGCTCTCAGCATGGCGGAGGAGGAACGCTCGAATCGGCCGTTTTTTAAGGACCAGGCTGAGGAGAGCTCCACGATTTCCTCTCCCTCGTGTGTGGGATGTTGTTAAGTGGCAGCAGCTCACCTCTTTGTAAGTTTGTACGTGTTTAGAGGCAGTGTTCTTTAACCTCAGTCGCGGCGAACTAAGGTTATGCACAATTTTTGTGTTGTAAGTTTTCTCTTTACGACGGTTGTATACGAGCAGGTCTTGTACTGAAGTTTATACGTGTTTAAACTGAAGTGCATAGGCAGCGTTCTTTAACTTCCGTCGCGGCGATGAACTACATTATCATATGGCAGTAGGTGTTGCGCTTGTTGCCGCCATGAACTACACTGTCACGGCAGTAGCTCACAAACTTATCGCCGCCGTCCGTTCAGCGATCACTGGAGGTAAGTTTCACCATATACACTAGGAGGTGAGAGTATTCTGCGTGCAGATGTAACCACTGTGCAACGCAGACAACCAAATAAAAAAATACAAAATAAATAGGCAAAAAAGAAAAACAATATGCAGGCAACCCAGACGGATGAAAATGTTGGCTCAGACTCGGGACCAGACTGAGTTGAACTACGAGAGACGAAAAAAATGATGCGGGTGCTCGGCCGCGCCACGCCCGCAGCAACGCAGCACATCCAACCATCGTGTTCATTCCACATGGTCGCGATAAGAAAATCTCCATTTCCTCCAAACACGCCCACAGGCGCATCACCGATCCCTGGACTTGGGACCGATCGTCGGATCGCGACCACCGGGCTCGCCGCACCCACAACACCGCCGGAGTGCGGGCGGAGTGCCCCACACACCGCGCACACTGTGGAAAATCGCCGCCCCGGCGATGCCGACGCGCGGCTTGCCGATTAGCTCACGATTTATTCCGATGGCTTGACCTCCGAGCTAACGTAACGACACCACATGGAAAGATGGAAAGAGGTCTCGAGACGGCGCCCGTGCCCCGCTGCCGTGTGAAAAATATCGGGGCTGATCAACCGGATGCTCCTGGCCACTACCTCGCCTCAATCATACAAAGAAGAATCATTCATAGACCCCGATATCTCGGAAAGAAAGAAAAAGCTCCCGATATTTGTTACCTCGCCGTGGCTCTGCTTTATAAGACCTGTTGTGGGAGCGTCAGAGGTCACTGAGCCAGCGAGGTAGTCACCTGCCCGCCCGAGAGAGAGAGACCAGCTGAGGCCTGGAGCTCGACCGAGTGTGCTAAGAGCACCTCCAACGGGCTGGCGCATACGGACCAGCCCAGTTTGATTTTGTCCCAACGGACAAAAGAGGGGCTCCAACGGGTTGGCGCATCCGAATTTCGACCCAAACACGGCCCAACTTTGGGGCGGCTTTGGGGCGGGACGGACAGCCTCTCGGTTCTCCTCTTTGTCCTCCCTGTCCGCGTCGGGCCCAAGGGCCAGCCACACAATCCCTCCCCTCCCACCTCCCCATCTCCTTTTGGCCCCGCGACCGCCGCCGCTGCCCTGGACCTTCCCTTCGGCGACCGAGCTATCCTCGGCCGCGACGTCGTCTGGCCTTCCCCGTGGCCGGATCGTCGCCGGCCGCATTCTCCATCTTATTCCGCCCCGGCCGCCCTCGAGCCGTGCTGTAGCCGCGGCCGTCCTCGCCCTCGTCTCCAACACCGGCCGCATTCTCCATCTTCTTCCGCCCCGGCCGCCCTCGAGCCGTGCTGAAGCCGCGGCCGTCCTCGCCCTCGTCTCCAACACCGGACGCCCTCGTCCTCTGCCCCGGACTCGGCCGCGAACTCCACTGCCCCGAAGGTGTTCGACGAAAGGTATGAACACCGGCCGCCCTCGTTCTTTGCATTTGAAGGAATGCAAATGATGTAGCATTTTCTTACAATTTTATTCATGTAGATGGATAGCGATGATGAGTTCTTCTACCACACCTTCATCGATACATCGGATGAATCTTCCGACGATGACAGCGATATCATGGTGGCCGAGGCCACTGTCATCCACAACTTCAACCAGAATGCAGTGCCCCGGCATGTTGGGTCAGTCGTTGGGCGAGCACCCGCGTTGGACCGTGAACGAGAGAATGGTCACCTCCAGCTTTGGAAGGACTACTTCAACCCGGTGAAGACAACATATCCGGCTTCGGTCTTTCGTCGCCGTTTTCGTATGGCCCGACACTTGTTCATACGTCTGCTGGAAGGGGTGAGAGCATATGATGACTACTTTGAGGCCAAGCCTGATGCCACAGGTCAGTACGGATTCTCTTCATATCAGAAGTGCACTGCAACTGTCCGGATGCTTGCATATCAGAAGATGAATGAGAGCAGGGGCTTTCCTGGGATGCTTGGATGCATAGATTGTATGCACTGGGAGTGGAAGAATTGTCCCTTTACTTGGCAGGGACAATACCAGGGTCATGTCGGCGAGTGCACGGTCATACTCGAGGCAGTGGCATCCCAGGATCTGTGGATTTGGCACTCATTCTTTGGTATGGCCGACTCCAACAATGATATCAATGTGCTACATCGGTCCACGGTATTCGACCAGGTTGTCGAGGGAGAGGCTCCAATTGTCCGCTATGAGGTGAATGGGCATGAATACAACAAGCCCTATTACCTAGCTGATGGCATCTACCCTTCGTGGCCAGTTTTTGTGAAGACCATCCGGAAGCCTAACTCCGAGAAGACCAAGAAGTTTGCTCAACACCAAGAAGCCTGCCGGAAGGATGTGGAGCGAGCATTTGGTGTGCTCCAATCTCGTTTTGCCATTGTGTGGCATCCTGCTAGAACATGGAGCAAGGAGCTGATGTGGGAGGTCATGACAGCTTGTGTAATCATGCACAACATGATAGTGGAGGATGAGTGGGATGACGCGAGGCTATTCGATCAAGGATGGGAATTTCAGGGTGAGTTGATTGAGCCGATCCCAGTGGGTAGCGTCGTTCCAGCAGTACCTTCATGTGCTAGACGAGATGCAGGACAAGGAAACACACATCCAGCTCCAGAATGATATGGTGGAGCATGTGTGGGCTCACTTCGAAAACCATCCAGCTCCAGCTCCAAAATAATTTCATTGCATGAACTATTTATTTCAGTCCATGAACTTTTTATTGTAATAAATTTGATACTATATTTGCTATCCAACTATGTTTGTGTGCTATTGATTAATTTGTGAATGTAAAAAATGGGCTCACTCGGGGCCGGGGGGCCATTTTGCGCCAGGCCGTTGGGGGCACCTCCACCCCAAACGGACAAATGCCCAAAATGTGTCTACGGTCCGCCCCCAAAGGGACAAAACCGGACAAATTTCGGTGTCCGTTTGCTCCACGCCGTTGGAGGTGCCCTAACATGAGCAACGGAAGCGAGCGCGGGTGGGGGCTCTCTGGACTCCTGGCGTCGTCTGCGCGCGGCGGCGAGCAGCGGCGGCAGCAGCTGCCTCGTGCCGGCGGCGCCGCGATGGCCGGGAGGAAGCTGGGGCGGCGCGTGGAGGACGGCGGCGGCAACGGCAAGACGGCCAAGGTGATGCACCTGCTGCTCTGGGGACCCAAGTGAGATCAACCGGGCAGGTTTCTCGCCGGCCGGTTCCCCGCGTCTCCGTGATGGACTGACGGCCCCGGCCGGACTGTACACTAGTTGCTGCATGATCCTTCAGTTTGCTGCTTCCTTTCTTCGACGCTTCTTTGTAATGGCCTCCTAGTTTGCTGCTGCTATGCGTAGTAGTGTGCCTGTGAAGTTTGTACTGGATAGTTGTTTGTACATAGCGAGCATGTAGGGAGGTGATGACTCTGTCGTGTAGATTTGGAGCAGCACTGCAGCAGATCCTTGTAACAACTTCCCTCGTCTGCCGTTTTGTGTGGTCGTTTATCCGCGTCTATGTTGGGTCAAACTTTTATAAAAATCGTTTTGTAGTCTCGCAGCGTTTTGCGGCGGATTTTTGTTTGCAAAGCAAGAAAAAAGGGAGAAGAAGTTTGAGAGATTCAAGAAAAGAGAAAATAGGATACGGTAAATATCTCTGGAAAGTCAACTTTCAAGTAATCGACTCGAAAATCCTCGCGAGCACGAGAAAAGTAAGCATGGAAAAAATAGTGATGGCAAAAGGGAGAAGAGTTTTTGAGTGACTCGAAAAAGAGAGAAAAGATATCGTAAATATCTCGCAAAAGTCGACTTTAAAAAACGACGGAAAACCCTACGAGAGGGAAAAGACCAACCATGGAGAAAATTGTGATGAGCCTCATTGCCGCTTATCCCCTCATAAGTGAGGCTCTAGGGTTGATTTCATGTCTACTACGTTTATCTTTGGAATCGACGTAGAAAGAATCGTCGGATGCTTCGGCACCAATTGACCACGCGGGATATAGCATGATCTTTTATGCCTAGCACGTTCACTTTCAAACTCCATATGATCTTTTCGCGGCAAAATAATACTCCACTTAGTTAGATGATATTTCCATGTGTGTTCATCACTTTACAAAACGATCTGAACCTATATAATAATCTAGTCTTTTTCTACCCCTTTATGTACTTCGACCAAAGACAATATAAATATCGACAAATTAGTAAGGATAACAACGATAAGAACAAGCTAATTTCTGTATGAGAGCAACATGCATTTCTAGCTTCCCAAAGCGAACTTCCACAGGTCTATTCCTTGTTTCGAATCCTTAAGTGATGGATAGGGATAACCAAGTAGTGGAAGGAGGACCAGCTTCGCAACAATAAATCAGCTTATACTTGTCCTCCACCTCAACCTTCCTAAAGCAAAAGCTCTCCTATCAAAATTTAGTTTCAACGGACAAATGTTCACAAGTACCCAAGCACTATGAATTATTATTGCAATTTAGATCAACTTCCATTGTTAGCACAATATTTTTATTATGCTCATGTGTCCACTTTACGCTATGATTGCTTGTTCTTTTTAATAGTTATGTGATATATAGTTATCCGGAAATCCTTTTTGACTCATAAGTGTAGATCCACCCACTAGCAAAAAACTTATTTCAACGTGTAAAAAAAAACTACAAAAACCAGATGTGCACCTAGAGTTAGGACATACTATGTTTGCACACAAAGTCTCGCAAAAAAGACAATTTGTTGCCTGAGTAAAAACAACAACTTTTGGTACTTCCAAAATTGAATTTCACAAGACATTTTTTTTCATTTTACACATGCCACAAATTTTTTCATTTTCCAGTAGCAATCATAGGAATGTCCGGATGAACACGACATTTTTTTTGAATTTTTTGACATTTTCAAATGCATTTTTCATAATGTGTGCATCTTGACCTATGAGTCAAAACACCATGTCCACAATTATTCAAGTATATGGTGTACAGAAAACATTTTTTGACAGTTCAGAACAATATAATGATCATAGTCTCATACAATTGCAGTTGTTCACTTTGACCATCCAAATCGCATTTGGTATTCAACCTTAGTATCAAGCATGACTTCTAAATATATCAACATACATACATAAATATTGACATTTCATCTCAATATTTGTATCATGTTATATTGACATTAAACCCAATGCAGTGCCAAGACTCCGAGTGTCTACATCCAAAAGGAGGCTTAGTGACTTTCTCCAGGTCGTGTTCCATGAACATCCGCGCATTGGAGGATTGACACTCCACATTCAACTAATTGTGAAATAACCTCCCACTTGGTCATTCTCTTTAGCACTAACTATAAGGATTTGTCTTGTCTCAACTCTTCAAAAGTTTCAAAATAATGACCAATGTCATCATATACACAACCGCAGTGCTACATAATCACGGTTAATACATGTCCCGCAATCAAGTTCTTTTGCATGTACCCACAGTCAAATTCAAACACAGTTAAGTGCAAAAAAAAAAGTTCAAACACAGTTTGTCGTACTTCCACTAGATGCTGGCTTATTGGCATAGACAGTAAGCAAAATGAATATTACTCAGGTCGTTCTAGCTAGTACTAACGTTTTACTCAGTAGCAGAATCACGCAAGCACAGATAAAGTTTTCCTCTAGCTAGTATTCATCTTTTATTCCCAAGTAGCAGCAAGCAAAAGCATAGATAAACTGTCGCCTGATCGTAAACGAAGTCACAAATTAGGCCTCAGCTAAATCATAGCATGTGCAGTCGAGTCACAGCCCAGATGAAAAGGGGTCCATGGAAATCGCAACAAATGCAGGTAACGACGACGATAAACAGGGCATGCTAGTCTTCTGCATAGCTGCTGCTACTTCAACGCTCCATGTAAGTTCTTCAGAGAAACATCGATCCGGCATGATCTACGCAATTGGCGCTAACGCTCATCTCTTGCAGTTTATACCAATTACAGGTGCACTTGCACATATGTTCTTCAACCAGGCTGACATAAAATATATTAGTGGCTAAAGCAGCACGTACCAGGGCAAACCTACCAGGCCTTCGACGTACATGATTTATAAAGCAAGATCTGTCAGTTATCCAGACTGATCAGCAAGATAACATACTAGCAGAAGTGATGTATATGAAGATATGAATTTCGCAATATAAATTTGCAGACACGATGATTCTATAAAATTTGGCTTCAGATCATGAAGTATACTGTTGCTGCCGTGCCAAGCAAGGAGAATCGTCAGCCATGCCTGTTGTTGTTACTTGGTCAAAGAAAAAATCGAAAATGAGGAGAACTCCCGCCTACGCATCGATTGATGCACACTAGATCGGTAATAGGTACTGTACCAGATTATGCCAAAGATGTGTAAATTGCTAGACATCTGACTTTCAGTTTTGCGTTTGATGTAATGTATAATTATTTTCATCTCAAGGACTAAACAATAAACATATGTGATTATAAGATTGACAATAGAAAAGCAACATATGTAATTATACTCATAATTTCCTTCAGTTTGTTTTTGTGTAAGGACCGTGGTGCTACATAGCATAATCATGACAAAGACCAAAGCTGATGCATTTACCTACCGTCACTAGTGTTTTACTCCCCAACAGCATCAGTCAAGCATAGATAAGGGTTATCTCTAGGTAACACTACACTATGTTACTCCGTAGCAGGATCAAGCAAGCATTAGATAAATGTCGCATGATTGTAACATCAACCAAGTCGGGACACAGATGATAACATGAGCATTTGAGTCACAGCCAAAAAAAAGTACTTAGTAGCTACTGAAATCGCACCGAATGGAGCCATAGACAACACGGGTTCATGCAAGTCTTGTGCATAGCACCTGCTACATCAACACTGCTACTAAGTTCTTCAGACAACCATCCAACATGATCGATGCATGGCCGTTCACGCTCCAGCACCGCATCGCCTAAACCAGGAGACGGCTCCATCTACGCTCGATCTCCGCGTTGCGTAAATCCGGAAACGGGTCACTCAGAGAAAGATCAGACGCTCTGCGGTAGCTCCATGAGAATCTTGGTCCTCTTGGACGAGGAAGCGGTAAGAACAGGCAATTCTCGCTGGCACACTTCGTGTTTGCCAGCGTCAACAGTTTGCTCATGTTCTCAGTCACCGTCTCCATGCTCAGCCACATTCCCAGCACCACGGTGTCCATCACCCGTCCTGTCCTTTTACACAGCTTGAGGAACTCAAGCTCGTTGTCCCCCAGGCTGAACTGATCCAGCACCAGATTCTTCACTTGCGACTCCACGCACTCGATCGGACCAACCTCCTGCCAGAAGGTGGAACTGAGCTCGCCACCCGTGTCTCTGTAGGCCTGCTCCTCCTCTTCGTTCTCATCGTCGTCGAAGCTCCCATTGCGGGACTGCAATATAATCAAAGCACGAGCGTGATTCAGTGAAAGCTGTGGGAACGTGTAGCCAAGAAAACAAACTTAAATACGGTGTTCCTGATGAGTAGTGTTGTGAATTCACAAATCACGACCTTAACGTGTAGCGTCTCGACTCCGGGAAAGCATCTCAAGAAACTGAGCAAGGTCTTCACTTCCTCGGCTACTCTGAAATCCACATACAAAGCTAGCACCTTGACACTTGGAACCACAGCATTTGGGGTCACATTTGCTACCCCAGCCTGAAAACCAAACACGGCAACCATATAGTATAGCTAGTGACTGGATTGAACTTCCATGTGAATGAAAAATCAGACCATAACATGACATGAACCAAGCTTAATTTGTCTAGGGAAAGATTGGGGGAAACGAATGAATTCGAAGGAGACCTTGATGACGGTGTCGCCGATCTGAAGCACATTGTCCGCCGTATCCAAGTAGCCGAGCACGGTGAGCTCAGGAGCATGTCCGATCTTGATCCTGGTGGGCATGCGTCCCCTTTTGATTGGAAGGCGGAACAGGATGAGCCGCTGCAGTCGCGGCGCGGACACGACGTCGACCTCATCCACCATGGTGAACCAGAAGAGCGCGCAGCAGAGGCTGCTGCTGGCGATCGGGACGCGCGAGGGGCCGGCGTAGCTGAGGACGAGCGCGAAGGTCTTGAGCTCAGGGCTGCAGGCGAGCAGGTACTCGACGTCGCGCTCCCGCATCAGGCTGTGGCAGATGCCGAGCTCCTGGAGGTGGGGGAACACGTCGGGGCCGCGCGGGGGCGCCGTGGGGCCAGAGGTGTCCGGGAAGAGCCAGACGCCGAGGTAGAGGCGGCGGAGCGAGGCGCAGCGGAGGATGGACGCCGGCAGGGGCACGTCGAGGGGCCAGGGGCGGTTGGCGAGGACGAGGGTCTCCAGGCCCTTGTCGGCGAAGAGGCGGAGCCAGTGGCGAGCGCCTCCTCCTGGTTGTCCATGAAGCTGCGGGAGAGGCTCACCCAGCGGAAGGGGCCCGGGTGGGAGGCGAGGACGCGCGAGACGGCGGCGGGGAGGGCTTTCTTGGGGAGGTGGCGGTCTTCGAGGACGAGCGGGGTGGAGCGCCAGAGGCCGCGCCAGCGGGGGGAGAGCGCGGCGGTGCGGGCGGCGTCCTTGACGGGGAGGCGGGCGACGACGTTGCGAAGGACGTCGTCGGGGAGGGCGCCGAGGCGGTCCTCCGCCCCGGCGCCGTCGTCGGAGGCGGAGGCGGAGAGGGAGCCGCCGGAACCGGAAGAGAAGGGGGATTCAGGGAGGCAGGCGTAGACCTCCGTCAGGATGTCCTCCAAGCCCGCGGCGTCGGCCGGCGTCGGCGACAGGAGCCAGCGCTGACGGGAGTGGAGTAAGCCCATGGTGCCGACCAGTGCAGTGAGAGGGGAATAGCCGCTCGGGGTGGTGGATTTTATAGTGTCGGCTGGATCGAACACTTGTTAGGGTTTCAAGATCGTGGGCCGGATGGGAGAAGCAGCTCGGCCCTCGAGAGTTCCCCGTTCGTTTGTTGCTCCCTCCGTGCACGGCAGGATTTTTTAAAGAAAAGTATATGGAAATCAAGACACATATCTCCTGTGCTCAAACGGCACAATTTCAACGAATTAGCAAAACAAGGTTAACGCCCCTCCACTTCAGTGGTTTATGTCACATCTAGATTGGTTTTATCCCTCTTTCATATTGATTAGGTGTTGGCGGGGAACTCGGTTGGTCCCAGTGTCAGTAACGCCCCAATCGCTAGGTAAATCTATTTCCCTTCCTTTCGATGCCACCATTTCCGCTTCCACTTACACTCTCATTGCCTCCATTGTTAGGGCTTCACCGACGTCTCCCATAGCGGTTGCTAATGTAGGTCGGCGTCGTCGCAACCGTTTCGGGTCGTAATTGTACGTTATGCGTTTCCCGCGTCTGGTTGCCGTTTTGGGGGGGGGGGGGGGGGGGAAGAGAGGTTTTGATCATTATGTGTGCCGATTGTATTTTATTTCCAATTTAGGAGAATCAGGGGGACATACTGTTGGATGATTCTCTCATGTGTAGTTTAGGTTGAGGGGAAATTAAGGGTGAATTTTATGATGGAAAAATTTCCCATTTTTTGTAGTTTTGTTGGGGAACTAGGGGGCATATTTGTTGGATAATTCTCGCCTGGGCATATGCCCGATGCACGTGATTTATTCTGCGCAACTTGTCATATCCCCGACGCCAGATGCACTTACTCTTTGTACTTGGATGGGAAAGGGGCGGTACTATCGGTGAGCTAGTCTGATAATACTGCACCTGGTAGGGGAGAGAAGTACACTCAAAGTGCCCCTACCGGTACTACCGGGACTGGAACAAACGGCCGAACAACTAAGATAAAAAAATCATAACTTTCTCAAATAAAATGTAATTAAGACTCTAGTTGCTAAAAATATGAAGAACTAGCAAGATCATATATATCAAGAAAAGAGAGAGGTGAAACCTCACTAAGCAAAGAATCGACAAAACACACATAGGTTTTTTATATGAAATCTGTTTTTGATCAATTTGAGCTTGTCATGAAGATCTTGAAAAGCACCAAAATATCATAAAGATAAAGACCAAATAAGAATCAAGAAAGATGATACCAAGAAAGTAAAGTCTGAACTCTCAACGGATGATACTATCAAACTACTCACTCGACACCCCATAGTACGGATAGTGATCCTATAAACCGGTTTCCTCAACTAACACCATGAGACCAGTAGATAGAAAACCAATTAAGGTTGCGCCTTTGGGTTGTGCATTCCTGTTGAGCTAGATGATGACGATTTTGACCTCCTTAAGTTTGAACACCTTCTTTTATGATGGCTGATTAGTGAAGACTCGCAAATTGTTACCGCTTAAGACACTATGGGAGAGTCAAACACTATGCTAACTGATAACGTGATCTTGATACTTGTACTTGTGTGTCACAAAGGCACGGAGCAAAAGCAAAGCAGGAACGTGTCTTTGATATATTTCCCGTAGTTGAGTAACAACAACGTACTGACAAGTGGCATGAAACAAACAAGGAACAATTACATCATGAGTTTCCTATGATCAATTCTACAACACACAAGAATCAAACACTCTAGTTCAATTAGCATGCTGGCCGACTGATCGATGAGCATAACCAATTCTACGGCCAAGCCAACGTGTTCGATCGATCACCAGCAGGCCAGCACCAATCATCTGATCTCCCTGCTGCCTATACCTCCATGGATGTACACAGACATGGATGGGGCTCAGCTCATCTCTAGCGCTATCCTCTTCCTCATGGCTGCGCCCGCGTCGGCGCTGGTATCGACGATGAACTTCCTCCAGAACCAGTGCTTCCTCCAGACGTGCGCGACCTCCTCGATCGGCACGCTCTTGGTCTCCGGCAGCAGCACGGCGATGAAGAGCGTCATGAGCAGCAGCCAGGCGCCGAAGAAGTAGAAGAGGCCGAACCTGAGGTGGCATAGCAGCGTGAGGAAGATCTGGCCGATGAAGGCGGTGAAGCACATGTTGACGGCGACGGTGATGCTCTGCGCCTGCGACCGCACCCCGAGCGGGTAAATCTCGCTGGGGATGAGCCACCCCATGGGCCCCAGGACCAGGCAAAGCCGGCGACGTAGACGCAGACGAAGAGCACGATGCACATGGCATACTGCTCCGAGATGGCCCCGGTCCCGCTGAGCCCGAACTGGAGGCCGATGAAGGTGCCCACAGGATCTGGGAGATGATCATCTGCGTCCCGCCCTGCAGGAACAGCGCCCTGCGGCCCACCTTGTCGGCGGTGAGGAGGGCGACGAAGGTGGAGAACACGTTCACCAGCCCCGTGATGACGGAGGACACGATGGACGCGTCCCCTCGGAACCCCATCGTCTTGAACAGCACCGGCGCGTAGAACATGATGACGTTGATGCCGGTGAGCTGCTGGAAGAAGGGCAGGGTGAGCGCGAAGACAAGCTGCGGCTTGTACCTCCCGCCGAAGAAGAGCTCGCGCCACGGGTTCACCACGGCCTTGCTCTCCTCGCAGGCCGCCACGAGGTCGTCGAACTCCTGCTTCACGTCGTCGGGCCCGATGCCTCTGATCTGGGACAGCGTGGCGCGGGCCGCCTCAGTCTCGCCGCGGCTTAGGAGGGAGATGGGCGTGTCCGGGATGGCGAGGGAGCCCAGAGCGATGATGACGCCCGGCACGGCGCCGAGGGCCAGCCCGACGCGCCAGCCCCACCCGCCGATGAACCTTGCGGTCAAGTAGTTGGTCAGGCTCGCGGACAGGATCCCGATGGTGATCATGAACTGGAACAGGATATTGAGCATCCCGCGCTGCTGAGCGGGCGCCATCTCCGAGATATACAGCGGCGAAGCATGGATGCAGAGGCCGACGCCGACACCGAGGAGCAGGCGGCCTGTGAGGAGCACAGGGAAGGTGGTTGCGATGCCGCCCATGCAGGCGCCGGTGACGTAGGCACAGGCGGCGGTGAAGAGGGTCCACTTGCGACCGAAATTGCGGGCCATGATGCTGGCGAAGAGGGAGGCCACGGCGGCGGAGAGGAAGAGCGAGGAGCCGAAGAGGGACAGCTCCTGGCTGTCGAACTTGCAGTACTGGTTCGTGATCACCTGCTCCTTCTGCTGACGGTAGATGTCCGGGAAGAACAAGATCAGGAACGACTCCGTCGACGTCAAACCGGCTACATTCATTCGCGACGCCGGCAAGAAGAACAGAGAGTCAGATACATGCATGCGTAGGGCGGCAATGGGTGAAGACATGTCAATTAATTACTTACCGGTGAGGCCGATGTCATAGCCGAAGATGCAGCCGCCGACAGAGGCGACGAGACAGGAGTAGAAGACGAAGCCGGTGACCTCGCCAGGGTACGTCTTGTACCTGGCGTGGTGGTGGACGATCACGGCCGGCATCTTGCCCGGCCAGCCAGCGGCAGCTAACAACGACGGCGACGGCGGCCTAGCTTGGCGCGCGAGAGGGGAGCAGAGATGATGGTGGGTTAGCTACCACGTACGTACCTGCAGCTAGCACGACGGCCCCTCCGATCGGTGGCCTGCGCAGCGGAGGAGCGGGAATGCGTCAAAGAGGGGAGTGGCGAGTTACTTAAACGGGAAGAGCCCCCGGCGAGCGGTGCGACGGCAATGTCGGTGCATGTTCGGGCGATATGGCATCGCGCGTCCTAAATCGTAGGAGGCGTGATATGCATATGCAGATGCATGCAGTCGTATCCTGCCGTGTGGTGCCTTTGCACGGTGGCGTGTGAACCGGGAAGGAAACGTCTTGTCTCTTCCATTTCAAGGTCAACCGCGACGACTGCTAATTTTGGAGGCTGGCTTTTCTTTCTTTTAAAAACAACTCGGGCAATTTTGCCTCATTTTACTACAAAAAGTACTCCCTCTGTCCTGAAAAGGATGTCGCGATGGAAGTTTTACGAAAACCCCCTTGTGGTTTTTGAGACACAACCCGCAGTCCATCCAGGTCAGAGACGGACGCGAATCGATTTCTTCCTCTGCTCCGGCTCCCCTCCACCTCCGGTCGCTCTCGCGATTCGTCGCCGCCGCCGCGCTTCTCCTTTCCCTCCACCCCTCCACCTACGGTAGCCTCGGCTCCTTCTTTCTGCACGCCTCGCCTCTGCAGACCTCGCAGATCGAGGGCTCAATTTCGGTGGACACGTTAGAAAGATCGATTCTTTCGATCCGGTGGAGGGAGGCAGGATGCGGTGGCGGGGAAGCAGATCGAGGAGTACCGGCCGTCCTCCTCCACCCAATCTCTAGGCCGGCCTCCGTGGCCACTGCTCCCTTTGGCACCGTGTGACCGTGGCCGGCAGGACGAGCTCGCCGCGATGCAGAGATGGCTGCGGGCAGGGACGGAGGACCACCTGCTTCTGCTTCGCTGGCCACGGCCCAGGGCAAGCCAGCGGGAGGGCAGAGCTGCCTCTCCGCTTGCACGCGGGACAGCGGCCGGCAGGCTGCACACTGACGTTCGGCAGCCGGTGGGGGCGGATCGGCAGCCGCGTGCTCGGCGCCTTCGTGCCCGAGGTGAGTCATCCTCTCTGGCACCGGCACGATCTGCTCTGATGCTCTCCGATGTCTCGAACTCTTGTTCTTTGAAGGTGAGGAAGAAATCTCTTTTTTTCCTGCGCTTCTCATTTTCCCAAGGCAGCTTAAGAGCAATTTTTTTAGAGCAGCAGTAGCTTGTTGAACACAGGCGAGTAGCAGTAGTTGTTGCAGTACACATGATCTATCCTCATGTTGCAGTACGTTTGAATGCTTAACTGAACTTGAGAGCAAAAATTACTCTTGAATTCATTGGATTACTCATGAATTTTGGAGTAGCTTAACTGAATTTTGGTGTATCCCTCTTTTTAAAGAATGGATTAATTCCAATTCTACTCCCTGTATATGTGCTTGGTTCATTAAGCATTTACTCCCTGTATATGCTTGTATTGGAAGCGATACAAGTACTGCTTGTGTTAACTTAGTCCGTGGGGATACCTGCAGGCGAGGTGGAAGAGGAGTAGGACGCAGAGAGGTTCCTTTGCTGCTGGCCTCTTGAATTGGGTCTATTTTAAAAACAACAATGAAAACATTGTTGCACTTGTATCTGAGGCCACCAAGCAACACTCTACCTTAAGAAATAAAGTAAACATTGAAGGGATCAGTTTCATTACAACTTGTTTCTGTATTCACATCCATGACTTTGTGCATTTCCTGAAGCTACACTTTGTGCATTGAAGGGATCAGATTTTGTAATCACTATACTTGTGAGTATTTTAGAACAAAACATACACCTATGGGTATTTTATAACAAAACATACACTAGTACTCGTATACAAAACAGCTACTGTTGGTCTTGCTTCTCTTTCTTTTCTCTTTCACTGCTTGGAGGATGGAGCTGCTGCTTGCAGGGTCATGATGTTGTTCTTTCTCTTCTTGGAGGATGCTGCTGTTTGGAGGCTCATCTTTGCTCTTCTTTCTCTTTCTTTGTTTCGAGGGTGGTTCCGCTTGGATGATGCTGCTGCTTGTAGGGTTCTTGGAGGATGCTGCTGTTTGGATGCTCATGCTGCTCTTCTTTGGCTGCTATAAAGCTACTGATGCTCTTCTCTCTCTTCCTTTGCTTCGAGGGTGGTTCCGCTTGGACGATGCCGCTGCTTGTAGGGTTCTGCTGCTTGTAGGGTTCTTGGAGGATGCTGCTGTTTGGATGCTCATGCTGCTCTTCTTTGGCTGCTATAAAGCTACTGATGCTCTTCTCTCTCTTCCTTTGCTTCGAGGGTGGTGCTGGTTGTAGGATGGTGGTGCTGCTTGGAGGCTCTTGGTGCTCTTCTTTCGCTGCTATGAGGCTATTGTTGGTCTTCTTTCTCTTTCTTTGCCTTGAGAGTGGTGCTGCTTGGAGAATGGTGCTGTTGTTTGAAGGCTCTTGCTGCTCTTCCTTGGCTTCTATGAGGCTACTCTTTCTCTTTCTTTGCTTCGATGGTGCTGCTGCTTGTAGGACGGTGGTGCTGCTTGTAGGGTCCTGATGCTCTTCTTTCTCTGCTTGGAGAATGGTGCTGCTGTTTGAAGGCTCTTGCTGCTCTTCCTTGGCTGCTATGAGGCTACTCTTTCTCTTTCTTTGCTTCGATAGTGGTGCTGCTTCTTTCTCCTTCTCTTCTTTCTCCTTCTCTGCTTGGTATATGAGGGCCATGGTTTGCTCAACAAGCTCAGCCGGGACAGATAGAGCGATTGGCAGCCTACCTTCCGCCTGCTTTTTTTTCTTATTCATGTGGGGAGGCTTGTAGCCTATTCCTCCTTTTTGTCTCATTACCTCCCGCATGCACGACTGCAATGTCACGAAGCTTCTAGCTAGCTTATCAACCTCATAGTTCTGGTATTCCTCCTGCACGCCTTCGATCAATTCCCTGATGTTTTTAGGTGCTCTGGAATCTGTGAGCGACTGAAGTGACCTGAAGAAGCACAGGTCGAGCACGTTCATGTCTGGACTGTTTGGAGGTTGCTGTATCAACTGAATATCCAGATCAGTCTGTGCTACGGCTTGTCGGAAAATCTCATCATCAGGGAGAATATGAGGTTTAGCATTATCCTGTTGGATATAGATAGTTCGTCCTTCATCTTCGTCTGGCCATGAGTCCTGGATCGCAGGAATCACTTTGTTGATCATGTAGTACCTCATGACATCTCGGGTAACTGTCATTGATTTGAGTTCGAGTGTCCCTTTATCTCTATATTGACTATCTCGAACAGCTGGAGTCTCGGTGACAAACGCCCAGGTGCCAATCTTTCCATCAAAAGTGACAGCCCCACCTTCTCCGTATCTTGGTTTTGCCACGGCAGTGAGGAACATCACCTTCCCGATGCTACCCTTATGATGCAAACAGCGCATGGGCTCAGGTTCTTCGGGGAGTAGATAGTAGGTGTTGTTTTCTCTTGTCATATTAAACCACTTCTCATCCATGTGGACTATGGTGTCCATTAGCTGGAAGAAATACCAAGGAGTGTTGAACCAGGTTGGATCGAGCATTGAGATACAAAATTTCAGTCTCTTAATCTTGTGAACTTCCGTCAGCGCGGGCTTCAAACTGCTAGTGTGGCGCCTCAGCTCCTTCCACTCAAACCTTGAGTATAATGTTGAGGGGCAAACACCCAATGACCTTGCAAGACCTCTAATTGTCCTCCTTCTGTTGAGTGGGATCGTCGGTATCCTCGACAGATCCAAATCTTTTCGTTTTCGGCCAACATTGCCCTTCTTTTTATTGGAGACATCAACCTTTTCCCCTCGTGCAATCTGTTCTTGGGCATCTTTCCATATTCTCTCAACAGTTCGCAGACTAGTATTCAACTGACTTGCAACGAGCTCTTTGTCATTCTTCTGAACTGCCCCATCCCTGATCTTGATTACTTGCAAAGAAAAATAAACACCAAATCTTTCCCCATCTGTCAGTTCTGGTTTTACTATGTGCTCAACACCTGGTTGTACTTCCTCTTCTTCCGGAACCAAGTTGAACTCTGGAACTTCTTCCTCTTCTTCGGAAATCAAGTTCAGGTCTGGAACTTCTTCTGCTTCTTCGGGGATTATATTCAAATCCATGATGGATCTTCCTGATAAACAATCCAAATAAGTTTCTTATCAGGCAATAGTGTTGTGTATGATATGAAAAGCCAGATACTTGAAGTAATTTAGTTAGAAGTGCTGCATTATTACTTTGAGCTAACTGAAATTGTACCAACAACAGAAACTATTCAGAAATGTTGCTAAAAATATTCATGAATCTTGTCAATGGTTGGATATTCAGATATGTGTGTGCATGAGTACATTGCTTAATTCTTGTGCATGACTACATTGCTTAATTCTTGAATATGTGCTTAATTCAGATATGCAACAGATTCAGAGATGGGAGAGGAACACAAGCAAGGGATTCAGATATGTCAAAACTTGTTGATGACAGTTCCTTCTTGTACCTGGAGTATTTTTTTAGAGAGGAACACGAGCAAGGGAGCAGCAGCAGGAACCCAATAGCTGGTTTTTGGTCATCGGAAGGGAGCAGCAGCAGCAGCAACACGAGGAGGGGAGCAAGGGAGGTGACAGCAGGAGCCTGGTAGCACACACCGGCGCAGCTGAAAGCAACTTGGCCACAAGGTCCCTGCTCCTGTGAAATAAAAGGAGTAGATATAAATCTCTTGTATTTGAAGGTAATGCAAACTTATTTTCTCGAAGCATGGCTGTCCTGAACTTGCAACTAGAAATACACTTGAATCTCTGAAAGTCTCTAAGCATATGTGTGTGTTTACTGTCGATTCTCTGACAATCAGATTTAAGAAAAGGAGTAGTGCATACGTGTAACTATTTGCATGGTTAGAAACTTCATCATCAGAATAGAAACATCACAGATTACCACTCTCATGGCCATTTTAAAAAGCTGATTGACTACCAAATTCTGACAGATTTATACTCTTGTTCATTTTAGTTTTTCATTTAAATTGCTTACTGCCAACATGTCGGTATGTAGACTCATCTGTCATAAGAATTTTCTCTATTCATTTTAAAATGCTCTGTACCTTTTTCTTCTTCAGAAAGGGGCACCACCGGCAGCAGGGGAGAAGGAGCACGAGCTCCACCGGTACAGCAGCTGGAGATGGCAGGGTAACACGAGGAAGTGCATGGAGCTGTCGGCACTGCCGGCGAGAAGCTGAGACGAGCTGCTGCCGGCGTGGAGGCCGGGGAGCAGAGCACCGACGGGAAGGTGTTGAGCAGGTCTTCTCCTTAGTTGGAACGAGGATGAACTGCTGCCGGCGATCTGCTGACCTCTGGACGAGGATGAGTTGCTAGCGGCGCAGTGCTCGGGTGTCCACGGCGTCGGCGGCACAGCGCAGGTGGAGGATGAGCGCTGGTCCTCAACTTCAGTCCACGGCGGCGCAAGCGCAACACAGGTGGAACTCGCTGGAATCGAACTGGGATCGCTCCACCCTTTTCTTCGCCGGGTCGCTCCTGCTGCAGATGGATCGCGAGCGAGCTGAGCAGTGAGCTAGCTGGGTCGATCGATCCCGGGCGCGCGAGGGCTGTGAGATCGATCGATCGATCGCGAGCTGGGAGCGACAGCGGCCGGTCCTCGTCGACCTGGGAGCTGCCGGTGACCTGGAGCGCCGGCGGGAAGGGCGGCTTTCGAGCGCCGGCGTGCCGGCGCGTAGAAGCACGATCAATCGATTGGTGGAGGGAGTGGGCCGTTCGAAAATTGAATTGTTGGGGGTGTATTTGCAAAAAACCATTTGTACAGTGGCTGCGACATCCTTTTCAAGACAGAGTGAGTAGAAGATAATTAGCGGGCTCATTAACGCGGAACCAGCCGAAACCGATAAAGTACACCAATACCATCATGAAACACTATCACATTGGATACCACTGGCCGACCTAGCCACCCACATGAAGCACACATGCTGTGGAGAAGAAGATCATAGTCGAGGTTGTCATCCAGCACCATCACCATCACTACTCCTCGAGCCAGCACCTCCGAATTCACCTTCAACCACTGACGCACACATGGCGCAAACGACAACGAACCCATGTCGGCCAATGCCAACAATTGGCCATACGCGTCCACGAAAGATAACTTCGGCTTAATATGACGATGAGCATGTCGGACTTGCGTCGATCGAGCCCTCACTGGTACACGGTGATCGTCATTGCCTGGAGACGCTCCACCGCAGCTTTGATTCTATGGCTACAGAACGAAGCACCAGAGAACTCATCGAATACACCAGAAAACCGACTACTGAACCGGGAAGAAACGTCTTGTCTCCTCCATTTCAAGGTCAACCACGACTTGAGACTGCTAATTTTGGTGGCTAGCTTTTTTTCTCGTTTCAAACAAATCGGCCTATTTTGCCTCATTTTATAAGTTTGCCGGTTCATTAACGGGAACCAGCAGAAAAACGATAAAAAATGCACTAATATCATCATGAAATAGACCACACTGGATACCAAGCACGCATGTTGTGGAGAAGAAGACCATAGTCGAGATTGCCATCGAGCACCATCGCCATCACTTATCCTCAAGCCAGCAACTCTGACTTCACCTTCGACGACCACCGACGGACCCAAGTCGCAAACGACATCGAACCCATGTCGGCCCATGCCAACACTCCGCCGTACGCGTCAACACGAGAGATAGCATGCAAGAACTCATCGAACACAATAGGAAACCGACTACCAATACCCAAGTCGCGACGCAAACTCTGCTTGATCCATCATCGTTTACACAGCGTCGTAGGGACATATGCCCATCAACAAGCCCTCCTTCATGAGTCCCCAAGTCGTAACAAGACGATGCTCCAAAGAGGGAGAAAGGCGCAAACACGCCTCTATCATCCGATCCAGGATCTGAGATTTCCATCCGGAGTCTAGGTCGCAAGAGGGGGAGAAGGGGAGCACAAATCACTCGAAAAAATCCAAGAAAGTTTGCACCACCCGCGAGTGTTGCCGGCTCCGACCCTAAACCAAATTTGGATCCAAGATTTCTCCTGGAAGTGCTCAACCTGTTGCCACCTGAACCAGTCAACCACGACCCGCAGCACGTCCAAGCGGGACCAAAACTCCGGCGATGACCACTCCTGCCGAATCCCTTGTAGGTCTTGCATGCAGACGGAGCACGGAGCAGCCACAAAACTTTTCAAGCCGCCACGGGGGAACACACCTATAACCAGTCTCATCGTCGTCCCCACAGCCGTCTCAACACCGTCCCCAGAGCCGGTGAAGGATGTCGGCCATCTCAGCCACGCTGGTGAAATGGGTTCATGAAGGACTGAAGGTATGAGCGAGAGTGTCTTTTCACGATCCTAAAGTGGTAGACCAAAGGACTACCCGTTGGAAATGCTCGAAGAGAACTGATATTTTCTTTAGGGTGTTCAAGACACCCCAGAAAGCGTCGTACACTGTGGGAGGCGCTCAGCGAGCGCCGTTGAATCACTGATATTACGTGGGACTTGAACCCGCTTGCCCTTTGGCAATACGTTCAGTTGTGTATGTGACTTCACGATGTGCAACTCTCGGTGGAGCCAGATTAGTTGCTCCGTTGATGGACAACAGAATCTCATTATTACTCTTAAGTCTTGATAAAATGCCCTTTTCCAACCCTCCATTGTATAGAATTCTTGCAAGTTTAACTAGAAGACGCTGCCAGGGTGAGATTTTCATGTGATTTGCTTGCCTAGACAGATGTTGGATGGGTGAGAGGCTAGCGCAATGTGGGATGACACATAGTGCCCCGTGTGTGTCCATCGCAACACAACCGTCTTCAACAACACTCCTTCCTAGCCTCCTGATCTACACTATCAAGACGGAGGCCCACTTTGGGTGAGGGCAAGGGCCAGGGGCCTCCGTCAGCTACTCCCCTAGCTTTTCTAGTGCGGTGTACGTCCTTTCTTGGACTACATTTACTCTCTTCTATCAGTGCATCGAAACAAAATGTTTTTTGCGTTTTCATGAAAAAATATCTTTTCTTTTTCCAACGTCAAGACTTCGCCGTGACCATGGTGTCGTCATCTTCCTATCACCGGGATTGACATTGTAACTTGTAGTCGTCTTCAACGAAAACGAGATCTGGGCAAAGATTATAGTGAAGCAGCAGGATGACGTCTCCTTCGGAGTCTGAGCTGCTCTCGCTCTTTAGAAACAGACCTGGTGCTTGCCGGTGCTCCACTGCTTTCATGAGCACTCTCTCTGTCCCAAGAGTAGCCTATTATGTCAGAATAGACTGCATAGTATAGTATGCTTCTGATTAGGGTTGCAGAGCGAGCCCGCATTGCAACCCGCGAGACAAAAATTAATGAAGTGTTAGCACTAAATAATTTGGGACATCTTCACGGAGCACATAGTTGACTTGTACTACAAATCTGGTTTTGCGGGTTATAGTGGGCCCCGCGAGCACAGCCCTGCTTCTGATCTTGATCCGAAGAATCTAGACACGGTATGATCCACGGTGCACTGAGAAGCAATAGCCTGAACATGGGTTTCGCATAGCCGTCTAAAGGAACTGAAGCAGCATCAGATGTTCGTAGGTGTCAGCCTGCACCTCAAACAGATTCAGGTTCGAGCAGAGCTGCTGAAGCTCGTGTTTGGTAGACTGCCACTTAAGCAAACTCTAGGATAGAATGAACCATTTGTGCTGTTGATTCCAAAAGCTGCAGCTTCTCGACATGCATCCTGTGAGATTCTTGGGGTTGTAGGCATGGAGTTGGAAGAAACATTGTACAGTGGGGTTATCAGCAACTACGACAGATCTAAATACACATATAGTACAACACCTTCCAGCGGAAGCATTGAAATGATAAGCTATTGCAGGAGGATGACTAACCTGATACAGTATAAAGAGAAAAGGAACATAAATGAGCAGTTATTTCATAGGAGACCTTTTTTTAGAGTATGCAAATTGCGTACCTTACTTTTATAGAAGGCAGAGGTTTGAGCATAAGAAATTGACGGTCCGTTGCGCACAACACCATCAAAACACCACTCCACACCGGCTAGTCGGAAGACAGCCCCCACACACAACAACCAAGCACAGGTGAAAGTCTATCCTAAACTGAGAGCAAGGCCACGACTCAACCGATGCCGCCGCCTCCAAGGAAGACCATCTCCATCTTGACTTCCCTTGTCGACACACCATCCTAAAGGAGGAGGATGTCGGGACTTGGTCCATCCCGAGAGAGGCGTCGTCTTGAACACGCTAGTGATGGTGCTCATAGCGCCCCTGAATCTCAACCTTGGATGGTGTACAACATAGGACCTCTAGGCCATATCTCCAAACGCGATGCTCTCACTAGAGGGACGACGTTGAGGACACCACCATCGCGCTGGTCCAACTCCGAACGTAGACGAACCGGAGACATCAGCCTTTGGGGGGTGGCTCACCTCAACAACGACAACATGGAGGGGCTGTCGTGCCCGCACCGACCAAAGGCGGGCAAGACTTTTGTCTTTCATAGGAGACATGTAAGAACTGTAAACTGTGAACGAAACTAGCAGCTATCCAGCACGTGTTTCACATTAATTAACAAGAGGAGATAACGTTGACAGGAAGATAAGAGGTATGCACGTGATGGAAAGGGCCATTCGGTTGGTGTGAGCACCGGCAGGAATGGACCATAGGCAAGTAGAGACTGCTGTACTATCACTATTCATTAGTAGTATCAGCAGCCCAGTGCCACACCACCACCCCCCATGTGATGTGATGATGTACCCTCAGACTAAGAATGGATAAGCTGACACATGTCATTCTAATCTTTTGTAGAACGATAAGAAAATTTAGAGCTTACATCAAGTAAGTCGTATTTTAAAAACTATAATGGTTCATTGCTCCTACTTTGAAACAAAAATCGTAGGAGGCTGATAGCTAGACAATATGTAACCCCGAAGCAAGGAATGCTTATACTCTATACAAAAAGAACTGAAAAGAAGGCAACAGGTCCACTAAACAAAAAAGTGAACCCTAAGAATTGAAATTTGGAACTAAAGCTACAATTTAGTGAACAGACGTACAGTGGGATTTGGATATAGTTCTTTAATGAATAATCTTGTTGAATGTGCAAATTAAATTGCAGTGTGCAGCGTACTTGCTCAATGCTCATTACTCCCAGCTGGCGCCAGGGAGTAGTATGTAAGATCATGCAGCTTTCTAACGGGCCCCTTTCATCTGTCATGGGTGGACTTTGCTGGCCAAAGGAATGAAGTATGCAAAACAAAGGATGACACAAACCTACTTCAAAGAATGCATCAATCTACCAGAGTTCTTCACGAAATCATCCACCAAGCAAAATTGTAATAACATGGGTGAGAAACAGGTGGATTTGAAGAGTAAGGAAAATAAAGCATGCCTAAAGGGAAAGGGGCAACTGCGCACAAAATTTAGAAAAATGGGTCACAAAGTGAATAAAGAGAATATCAGTAGGATTCAAGACTTCCAGCAATTGGGTAGTCTCTTTTTAATTTACAAGCTTACCCATAACATTGTAGCCTACCAACACAGGGATTTTGCACGCTGCCTAAGAAGACATCTTAGACGCTCCACTTTAAGGAGATGAGGACTAATTGCTAAGTCCAATCACCACTTAAAATACCCATGTAGCAAATAGCCCACAGAGAAAGTAGTCTGAAGCATATGAGAAAGTAGTCTGAAGCATACGAGAAAGTAGTCTGAAGTCGCACAACCCAGACTAAGGCTCGAACAAGGTCTAATCGAAGTGTTCTGATAGGGGAACAATATAGTCAAACTGAACGACAAAAAAAAAAGCATATAGTAGCAAGGACCGAAACAGTTTACTAGAAAGTACTGAATGAGCACTCATACATTCAAACTAACATATACTTTGTTGCTCGTAACTTTAATGTTTTAGTACAGATGAATAGTAGTGAACAATGTACTATGCATAGAAGGTTGGAAGTAGAGGTCACCTGAGCTGTTGCTTCGAGACTTTACCAATCCATGTTTCCTATCGGAACTCCAACACAAGCCCGGCTTGTCACGATGAAATCAAAAATCAGAGAGAATCCCAGTACCAGCAGCCCAAAAGATAAAGAAAACCTTGGATGGCGCTGAGGTAAAGATGTTTCACCAGCTATGTCTAATGAGTTCTTTCACAGTTATTACTACACGCTAGGACATCTTTATCACAATCTTTGCTTGCTCCTCGGGCATGCCTGAGTACCCAGAAGTACCTTCAGCAAATGTGAATCATCTCTTCTAGAAGCATTTATGACTTGGACTACAAGATGAGTAACACATTCAACTGCTCTTGCAAATGGCAAAAGGACATAAGAGGAATTTGCAGAGGTACACCAGATAGTGCATATCCATAAGTGCCTGTGCACCAGTGTATGCTCTCATATCTCAGCTTGTTTTCTCTAGGCTAATTAACTAATATATGATGCCTAAACACAGTAAAATCACAATGCATAATGCAAAGGTCCAAAGTTTTGTTTTGTGTACCCAAAGTTTTTTCTAAAAAAATATTATTATTGACAAAACCGAGATGAATGGTTTAGTCATAAAACAATGCCTTACGTAATTCGATTAGCCATCTTCTGATACCCGGGACTTTTATTCTATTACAAAGAAGCCTATAAAGCCTAGAGCTCATAGTTACACACATGAATAGCTTATAACGAACAAAATGATAAAGTAGGTACAAGAAAGAAGAAAATCATATAAAGTTGTCACATGTGAGAATAACATATATGAAATGTTCCCTCAAAAGGTCTTAATTTGTGTATGTGATTTTCTTAATCGAAGAAGGTAGGCCTCAGTTTATGTGCCAAGATATTATTATCCAGGTGGGGTAATTCATACATCCTTGCAACAGGCAATTCTTTACCAAGTCATACACAAGTTAGCAAGCATCATGCACAGCACTCTCTTCTTTACAATGAAATGAACGCTCGTACCTCCTGAATGATTTCATTGCCATGAGGCTTACTTCCAGTCCTGCCTTAATGAACTTGTTAGGAATTGAAACGATCAGATGAATGCAGATGCTTTGGGTTAAGCTGCAAATTTGTTATCTGTTAGTTCAACATTTTGCTGTGTGTCGAATAAGAATTAAGTTAAACTCAGTTTGTAGGTTTATTATGCCCAGTTGCCCACAACAGGTTACGCAGTATATAGTGCAACATATTAGCTAGATCGCAAATTAACGAGTATGCTGCACTCAGACATCGGCACGGAGCAATTTAGTAATGTTTAACAGGAGTTGAAGATCCCATAGAACCCATACAGCTATATAAGCATGGCAAGGTAATTATACAGCATCATCTTTAAACTGTCACAAAACAAAGACGGGTTTTGTAATAAGAAATTTAAGGTGTATGAAGGTCCCAAAACTAAATAACATGCCCAAGTAATTCCCATTCCAACAAGTTGCAGTATTGAAATAATCACTGCAGTTACTTATTTCTTCAATCTTGAAACGATCAGCTTCATAGAATGCAAAACACCTTTTCAAAGTATTACTTCACATCAGACCAAGTGCAATCAGCTGATTCCAGATAGCTGGACATCAGTAAGAAGCCAAACTCAGAATATAAGATCGCATCCTAGAGGGTTTTAAATATAGCAGAACCAAACAAATGCACATGTATCACTGTTTTGAAGCATGCAAGTGCATAAGATAGGTTCTAACTTGTAAGATAGTGGATACCTTTGCATCACTATCCATATATGTCAATGCTGTGTGGCTCACAGTTCCATATGGCATGCTTGCATCACTATACCACCTTCTTGGCTGCACAGATACCATCTGTTCACCGTCTCAAATCTGTGATGGTCCAATAAGTCATTGTTGCCAGTTTTGAGTAAAGCTAGCTCCCACTACCTGCAATTCTTCTTCTATGAAAAGAAAACATCAATTTGATGTATTTAGTAACTGTATGTCTGTATCACAAAAACCGTAAAGATAACACATGTGGATCAAACAACTAAATAAGTAGGTTGGAAAAGTGCGAGGTAGGAGACCTAGCTAATTACCACTCCAGTCTCCACATAAAATACAAATGCATAAAATTGGTATAAAATTTCCATGATATCCAAATCCAAGCCCGAAAAGAGCATAAATACTCAAAAAAAGTATGCAAGCTTCTATGTATTGGTATGAACGGAATGTCTACAATATTGCTGCCCTTTGCACCAGTTCAACTGAAAAAAATAACAGGTATACTGAATACAATGAGAGCAAGGGTGGAGTTCCATTTCTTGATATACTTCTCTATAACGCTACTGCTGCACATATTACAAAGTACTAACATCGATCATGACAAACATATAGACAAAATATGACCATGAAGCGAGCAGCCGAGCAGTAGTTTCAGTAAAATATAGTAGTATTTTTCTTAAGGAACCCTTTCAGAAACTAACATTGTATGCTGAGGTAAACAAGATAGCCTTACAGAGAAACAATATATACTTTAAGTAAGATATGTAATATGTTATACAAGAAGATAGCATCTCTTAAAGGTTGCACATACATCATGAGTACAATTAAAAGAGTGCTCATATTGTAACTGAAGTTCACATGACCATATGATTATATGTATATAACAATGTATTTTTCATGCTACGTGTTAATGTACTATCTAAGCTCAAAATATAGGTTTACCTACATAACCAATGAAACAAAAGTACAAAACACATACAAGATTCGTGGCAGCTATAGTTTATACAACTTTATCTGCCATAACATTATCGTTTATAGTAGGGCAATAGATTATAGAGACTTTGCTTCGTTATATTGCTTCTGTACAAACTGTAATTACATAGAAGAAGTCAAGAAACCAGGATAAGATAAGGTAATAGCTATTTTCACACTATCCAAGGGAGATTGCCTCGAGCAGAGAACAATAAGGTATCTTATATCACACAGTAACTTACCAACCCAAATGTAAAACAAAATCAATCCAGCGTCCAGGATCCGAAATCAGTTTTGCAGCTTGTCCCTCACAAAATGTAGTCAGTCCTTTTCCTAATGATAAATATTTCATAGATATCGGGCAAATCATCAGGTAATTTCAGGAGGAACAGGACGATGGTACACAAGAGGAAAAAGTAGATCCAGATAGCTATCAACCATCTTGCCAAAATATTTGAAATACAGGCTAGCGAATATCTTATACCAAACTCTTTCTGTCTTCCAGATTTCCTTTCCATTCATGTATGTTGCCTAAGAGCTATAAATGTAATAATTCAGAAGAAGCAATTGAACTACAACACTGTTGCTAATGTCAAGCTAAAATCTGATGAAGATCTCCGAGTGCAATGGTTGGACCTGGGAACTATCAGGCTCATCGAAAAATATCTGGGTGTTTGCTGAAGCTCTCTCAAGAATTTCCCCCTTCAGAAAATGGGGCACCACATCTGATTGAATCTTTTGGAGCCCTTGTGGGTGATCCTCTTTAGGAGCAACCAGGAACAATTTGTTAAGGCAAGTGCCCCTCCTCAGCAGAAAGTCGAGCAGACGCATCTCATTGTAATGCCCTTGAAGTTTGTCATCTTGACCAACTCAAGGTTTTCTAATCCACCTTCTGGCGGTTCTTCCTCTGCCACCTCCAAGTAATTCTTCGTGAACGAATCATGGGTGTTTGTCGGTAGCTGTAATATAGAGTGCCACATATTGAGAATCGAGACATCCAGATATAGATGTGTAAATATAATGAATGAACTATAACCAAATGCATTGTGCATAGAGATGGTAACCTGCACGAAGAGCCTCTCCAACTGAGGAAAGGAGCAGATCTTGAGGAAGCTAAAAAAGTCTGCGAGGTTGGAGTTGGACATCCCGAACATGAGCAGCTGGAGCTCCCTCAGTCTGGACAGGCTGCTCCCCTTGACGACGGTCGCTGCCGAGGCAGACACATACTGCAGGCAGAACAAGTGCATAGATATATAAGCGCAAAGGCCATGGAATGCGAATTTAAACACACAAGGAAATGGCATAATACATGCTGAGACGAACCTGGAGCGCAATGCTGCATATGGTGAGGGTGGTGAGGTTGGCGAGGTGGGGAATCGCAGAGGGCAAGTTTGTGGGCGGCAAGCCGGTCTCCGGCCCACCGGAGCAGAGGTAGAGACTCTGAAACCCCTCGGCGACGCCAGAGAAAAGGTTGCTGCAGAGGAAGGGCCCGCTAAACCGGAAGGACCGTAGTCGTTGCGCGACGGGCACCCTCAGCTCGGTGGCGCGGGAGCAGTCGACGACGGTGAGGGTCCTGAGGTTGCCGACCCCGACGGTGGTGAAGTCGATGCGGCGGAGGTGGCGGCAGTAGCGGAGCTCGAGCTCGCGGAGGCAGGGGCAGGCGGCGACGACCCGGCGCAGCGCGGCGTCGGTGATGGAGACCGAGTGGAGGTGGATCACCTCGAGCGTGGCGACCATGGCGTTGGCGGAGGCCGTGACGTGGAGGCCCCGCACGGAGAGCCGCGCGAGGAGCGGGCTCCCGACGGGGAAGTGCACGGTGAGGGCGCCCGCGCGGCGGTGGCTCCCGCCGCGCGCGCCGGCGCAGCCGCGGCCGTCGAGGCGGAGCTGCACGTCCTCGGCGCCGCAGGCGGCCGCGTAGTCAAGGCAGCGCCTGAGGTCGGGCTGCGCGAGCTGGCCCGCGTGGAAGGCGAGCGAGAAGACGTCCACGCGCCGCCTCCCGCGGCGGTCGATGGCGGCGAGCGGGTTGTCCCCCGGGGACGGGAAGCGGAGGCGGAGCGAGGAGGGCTCGGGCCAGCGGTGCTCCCAGAGGCCGCGCCACCGCGAGGAGGCGGCGCCGGTGCGGATGGCGGACTTGAGCGGCAGCAGGCTGAGAATCTGCAGGCGCAGCGCGTCCGGGAGGTCCGAGATGCGGTCCTCCTCCTCCTCCGCCCCCGCGCGCCGCCACACGGACCTCTCCATCATCCTCCCTACCAGCGCCGCATCCAGGGTTCGAAGGGGATGGGGGCCGGCCGGCTGCGTGCTGCTGGGGTCACTGGACGGGCGGGACGGCGAAGGGGAAGAGACGTGTGGAGGTGTCTCGCCGGTGCGGTGCGCGTTGCGTTCCCTTCTCTCTCCCTCCCTTCCAATCGCTGGCTGGACCAGTCTATTCTACTGCTCTGGACTAGAGTATAGTACCGCAGTACCACCGCGGCGGCTGCTTTGTTTGGTGCGCCTCGCCGGTCGGTCTCCCGGCTCGGCCGCGTCGCACCGTTGCTTTGTGCCTGGTCGCCGGCCGCGTCCGCCCGCTCCCGTTTCACACGCCGCGTTCGCCTGCTGCCCTGTTGCCGTTTTCCCCCCTCCCTCCTCTCTCTCGCCGGTCGTCACCTCGCCAGCTGCTTTGCGCACGGCCTTGTTGCTCGCTCCTTCCAAAAAAAATAACGATTCTCTCCGCCATTTTGTTCGCTCTTTTCACACTCTTTTGGTTTTGGAGGCGGCCATGGCCATTTGTGCCTTGTTTTTTAATTTGAGCAGATCCTATCCTGCCTTTCTAGACAGTTTGACTCTGATAAATGTATTCGGGCCGAGATGGGGTGACACGCACGGTGACACCCGATTGTTTAATCCTCTGGATCGACTAGGCTAGATCTTAGGGTAGAACAGAGGGATGGGAGGAGATGGTTCACCTTATCCTTGACTCGAGGAGCCTGAGTTGGTGCCGTCCATGTTGGACGGCGACGACGGTGGTGATGAGTGGCGGAGGAGGTGGAGCTTCCCGTCACTTCTGCGTTAACCCTAGATCGGTAGGGTGGTGTCGGTGGGGTCGAGTGGCACAGACGAACCTCGTCCTGAACGCCGCCGACCCCACCTCTTTATATACGCAGCGTGACAGGGGCCCACCAACCACAGTTGGGTCGGGCGCCCCCGATCAGGGCGCTGATCATGGGTGCGGGTGAGCCGTTGGGCCCACGCCGCTGGAGATCAACCTAACATTCTCCCCCTTGATCTCAACTTTTACTTTTACCTTTTACTTTACTCGTTTCATCACAGATCGATACATAGAGCATGTTTCATCGTCTTAGCTCAATTGCCGATAGAATCAGACAGCTACAATGTACGCCTCCATTCAGAAATAGTTTCTTTAATCTTTTGGGCCTCTTTATTGTCCGGAAAACATATAGACTATACCATAAACCCATGTCGACTATGTGTTCTCCAAACACACTGGGCGGTAAGCCTTTAATTAGCAGATCTGCGAACACTTGTGTGTTTCTTTTATCTGTTCCTCTTATGCTCCAAGCATTTCAACATAATTCCGGACTTTCTCCTTTACAACGTATAACTCTGTGTCAATGTGTTTGGCACCACACTTGACTCGTTGTCTTAGGAGTGAATTACTCAATGGTTATTGCTGTTGTCAACCATTATCAATTCCGGGTACAGGTTTCCTTAACCATTTTGCCTGTCCCTCGGCCTTATATCATGCTATAACATGTCTTTACATCACACTGATGTCAATCTTTTCATTCTCTGGAGCTTTTCCACACAAAAACTCCAAATGTGAAATTTAGCGACAATTGTGGATTTCGCTATACATTTCACAAATTCTTTCTTTGTACTCACAACCTTTTGAGAGCACATTTATAATCTAACTTTGTACTACAACCTTTTGAGAGCACATTTATAGATCTAACTTTGTACTCACAACCTTTTGAGAGCACTCTGTTTTTTTAGCATGAGGCCGATATCTTTGATTCCATTCCAGTGATCTATATCTGGATTGGACATTGCCAAAACAACCCGGATACGTGAATTGTCAGGGTAATATTGAGTTTCCAACAGCTGAAGCATATGGTACTATATTCATTTGATCTGTTCTAAGTTATCTCTTGGAACACTAAAGTTCTCAATTCCATTACCCTTGACAATAAGAACAGGCGTAGATTTTCTCGACATGCATGCTTTAGAGACTTCTTCTCAGCATGTCCATGCGATATTTCTAATACCCCTTTTCTTCTTTTCTTAGTAAATCTCGATACTTTTAACGACAGACACTCTACCGAGAATACTCTTTTGAGGACAAGAACTTTTTTCTCTGCCGGTAGTAGATTGACATCACCACTAGCAAGTAGGATATCATCCACATACACAGGATTAGGGAATGAATTTCTCATTCTATAAGTTTGTAGAAAAGCGATTGTCCTCTCATTCTCTTTAACCCAAAATAACTTCTGATTCTAGAGACTTGCTCTAGTCCGTAAGATCCCTTGTGTTCTTTACTTTCATCTGATGTAACTCAGATCATTATGTGCCATTATCACTCATTATAATCTGTTTATTCTCTTAGCGCAAATCTTTCGATTTAAAATCGCTTTTTACATATTTCCTTTGGAGTCACATTGGCGTTGTAGACCCTTTATAGCCTACTGTTTTGGCTCCATTGGAAATTACTTATGAGTCCCAAACATCGTCGGGATTCACATAGTCTCTAATCATTAAGACAAGTAGACACTTGTCAAAATCGATTGAGCGCTTCTTATAATTTCTGTAAATGAGGTGGGATCAACCTTCATTTAAATTTCTCTGATATAGACTTTATAGTCATCTGTTTTTCTCATATGGGGATGTTGTTGTTCTGTCATTGCCTAGAGGCAATTAATTCTGTAGTCTTCTATTGCTATAGCTCTTACAAGGACCTAAATCACAAGATCCATGTTTGCTTGTTCATCTCTATTATAAAGCAACAAGCTCCCCCAGATAAAATCTATTCGAGCCTTAGGTATGTTCATACCATGCTCCCCCAGATTACTCCATTTTCTCCAAAATGGTGTATCCTTAATCCTTTTTATTTGGGTTTATTTGTTAACCTGTCAATCTGTCTTCTTTATGGCACTTTGAGTACCGTCCTTAGTCTCCTTTCGGAGCTGTAAAATATCCAAGAATACATCTATTTCTTTACTTTAGGGGTATCATTATTATGACCGTCGTACACCCAGACGATCACAATTCATCATAGATCACTTAGATGCATTATATGCATCACATTATCTGAAGTATAGGGAGTTTATTCTGTAACATTCTCTATCTCCCCCTCGAAATGTGGCAAGAACCTTTTGCCACAATTTCGAAACTTTGATTATCTGCTTTATTCAATATGAAGTTATCTTTTAACGTATGGGAGTACTTTTTCCTCATTCCCTTTTCAAAACTCACAAGAGTTCTTTCTCAATGGTACTGCAAGTCACACTTGCATAACATTCTTATCTTTAGGTTCATTTGTAACTTTATTCTCTTTTGACTCATTAAGTGCTTTATAACTATGATACACAAGGTGTGCGGTCGATATAAAAACACATGAGTCATCACATCTTTCTCCTGTCATACAGAATAAGTCCTTTGTCAAAATTTTCTCCCGCCATGCGGGTATTTTCCCAGACTTTTCCACCACGTGGGTATTATTTTCGTCTTTTCCCGTCATGCGGGTAATTAAGAGACATAGATGCCACAATTGGCTCTTTAGACTGTATATTCAATCATCAAATTCAGAAATAAATCTGAATACTCTTTTATACACATGCTTAATCCAACGTTGGTCAAATTAAGCATTCATGTTGCTCGTTTAAAAAATTCTTCTTATAGAGTACATGAAAGAAATTCGTTAAACAAAACTCTGAATGATTTATTTGTTTTCTGCATGGAGAGTACATGAAAGACATTTGTCAAACAAGACTCTCGATGATCTATTTGTATTCTTGGATTAACATCCAAGAATTCTTTTTCTTTTGCAGTCATTCTTTAGAGAGAACATACTCTCTCACTTTATGACCTTTCTTGGTCATCTTTCGGGTCACAAGTACCCATTCTTTTGCTTTCACGAATGAAAACATGAGAATCTTTGTCTGAGAAAATATTCAATAATAATAAACAATAATGAGCATAAAAATAACCCTACGTTGGTCTGGTTAAAGATATGCACATTAAATCTTTAAAACTTTCTTCTATATTCTAAATCACCGTTGGGCAGAATTAGAATAAAACATCATCTTTCTACACTAATTCTACATCACCATTGGGCAGAAATAGAATCAATGCATAAAACTCATAAACAATATCATGATAATATTTCTATTGCAATAAAGAACTCTGTTTGGAAAAAAACATTATCATCAACTCTATTTCAGCGGAAACATGAAATATACAATAATGTCTGCCTTGTTGCTAAAGCACTTGCATAAGTTCTACAATAATGACAGTACACCATGGGTACAGTTGGTCAGAGATGCATATTACTACAATTCAGTACCTCATGCGGTTGTATTGTCAGGTTCCTTTTGGTGGAGAGGAATTATTGCTCTGGTTGATACTTATAGAGAAATTACCAGATGCAAGGTGGGAAATGGTCATTCAATACTGTTTTGGTCTGACCTGTGGCAGGATACGAAGCTGGAGGAAATGTTTCCGAGACTTTTCTCTTTTGCCACTGATAAGCTACAGTCGCTTCATGACTTCCTGAATACCGACCCATGCACTGCAGCTTTCGCTCTGCCTCTTTCGGTGGAGGCTCATCAGGAACTGATACAAATGCAGATACTGTTACAAGATGTCACATTGAGTGTAGAGGAAAATGATCAATGGATTTGTACGCTTGGGAAAGGAGAATATAAGCCAAGCTTGCTGTATCGACACTGCTTCAAACATATTGACACTCATGCCTCATCCTGCTGGGTCTGGAAGAGTAAGTGTCGGTCTAAACATAAAATTTTCGCCTGGTTGATTTTACATGATAGAATCAACACCAAAGAGATGTTATTGAGAAGACATTGGCATGTGACTGACAACCACAACTGTGTCTTATGTCCTGCGCATGAACTTGAGGACTGGCGGCACCTATTTTTTAACTGCAATTTTAGTACAAGAGTATGGAACTACCTTCAGATTGCTTGGTATCCTGGAAACATCAATGAAACTCTGATTCGTGCTAAGAGGAGCTTCTTGGACCGTGCTTCACTGAGATTGTGATAATCGCTTGTTGGGCCATCTGGAAGCAATGGAATGGTTGGGTCTTCAAGAATATTAAACCAACATTTAGAGGCTGGAGATCATGTTTCTTTCACGAGGTTACCCTACTTAAAGTTCGGGTAAAAGAGTCGGTTTATAACAGTGTGTCATCATGGCTTGACACTTTACAATAAGTTCCCTGTAAATAGTTTGTAAATACCCTGTACATATTTCTTGCCTTTCATATATAATAAAGTGAGTGAGGCTGTGGGGGGCTCCCCCACAGTAGAAAAGTTTCAAAAAAAACATGAAATATACATATTTCTATAGTTCAAGAGCATTTCTTGATCTTTTATCTTTTCTCTGAAAATTGATCATTTTCATGCAAAAATATCAGAGATCTAGCCCTTTGACTATAGAACTCATATAATTATAGTACTGCTATCATCAACGTTGGTCAGAAAATAACAATACCATAATTAATCTGTTAAACAAGTATTTCTCTTTTTTCCTCCTCTCTAATTAAATTTTTTCCCGTTGGTTCCAATTTAATTAGAGGAGAGTCCTTTTACTTTACCGCAGAAACTATAATAAAATATTATCTGTATTTCACAAACATTGCACTGTTCAATGATTAACAAATCATGATTATGTTATTAACAACATTGGTCATAAAATAACAGAATCATAATCATTACTAAAAAAACACTTTAACATGCTCTTTTAATTCTTACTTTTCAATTCTTTTGACCTTTTAAATTTAAAAGAGCACATTTCTCTATTCGCAGCGGAAAACATGAAATAAAAATTCCATGAACTTTATACTTTTCAGGAATATTTCTGTCACTTTTCTGTTTCTCTAAAACAAAATTTCGTTGGATAATTTTGAATAGAAAAAACTAGATGAAATTTGCCCAAAAATTGGACCAAAAAACAAATAAAACAGCTTCTGAAAAATAACAGAAACTGTTATGTGCTTTGCGCGGCCCACGGCCTTTTCTTTATCTGCCGCCTGAGGCGACGCTTACGCGGCCTACGAGAGCGAGCGACGCGGCCCATTGTTGTCTTTCGGCCCAATCAGCCCGCATATATCTGCCGCCTGAGGCGACGCTTACGCGGCCCACGAGAGCGAGCGACGCGGCCCATTGTTGTCTTTCGGCCCAATCAGCCCACATCTAGCTAGGGTTTGGATCGGACGATCCTGGCCATCCGTGCGATCCAACGGTTCACCGACGTTCTCGCTGGAACAAGACCAGAGAGCACAGCTTCCTCCCGTAACCCTAGCCGCACTTTTCCTTTCCCCGCTCGCTCTCTCTGTGCCTCTCGACGGCGGCGGGTCCGTGGAGGAGGAGAACTCCGACGCTGGCAGCCCGCCGGTGACGGCGACGCCACGGCGGCTAGCCTCCTCTCTCCCCTTTTATTTTCTCTTTTTCCCATCCACCGCAGCCCACCTAGCAGGGAGAGAGAAGCACGAAAACCTCCTCTGCCCCCTTGCGCCGGCGAGCTCGTGGATGGCGGCTGGGCGGAGCGCACTTTGCCCCCGAAGGGGTTCGTCCTTTCGGCGGTGGCGAGGCGTGTGCCCCCACCGCCCGTGTTCTTCGTTCAGTGCCTCGGCATGCCGATGCGCATTGGATCGAGAGGAACGGCGCGGCCCTTGCGGCGGCGCTCTTTGCCGGCGACGCCGGTCCCCTTTTCCCCTCTTTTGATTTTGATGATTTTCTTTTGGGCATGAACTAGGGTTTTCTTGATCTCTTTGATTTCTTCTCTACCGCAAAAAGATCTAGCAACTAGGTGCTCTGATACCAATGTTTAATCCTCTGGATCGACTAGGCTAGATCTTAGGGTAGAACAGAGGAGATGGTTCACCTTGTCCTTAACTCGAGGAGCCCGAGCTGGTGCCGTCCATGTTGGACGGCGACGACGGCGGTGGTGATGAGTGGCGGAGGAGGTGGAGCTTCCCGTCACTTCTGCGTTAACCCTAGATCGGTAGGGTGGTGTCGGTGGGGTCGAGTGGCACAGACGAACCTCGTCCTGAACGCCGCCGACCCCCACCTCTTTATATACGCAGCGTGACAGGGGCCCACCAACCACAGTTGGGTCGGGCGCCCCCGATCAGGGCGCTGATCATGGGTGCGGGTGAGCCGTTGGGCCCACGCCGCTGGAGATTAACCTAACACCGATATCTTGGAGGCGTGACGAAGCCTCCGCGGAAACGGGGGGCCATGCTGGCCAGCATGGTAAAAGCGCATGGTCTTTCTACTGACATAGTATGATGGGCCAGACCGGCGACAGCTGCACCCATATCTTTACAATTAAACATAAATCACACATCTCCTTATTTACGAAAAATTGCCACCATAGTTACCCCGTCCCCGAATCATGCGTCACGGCTAATCCCATCTCCTCTTGTGCATATTACGCTAACAAATACCCCCTCCTTCCATAAAAGATGTCTCAAACTAGTCACCATCCAACAATCAGCGTTGTTACATATCGGGCAATTTAAGCTCCCATCGCACAGATATGCCCCTTTCTGTGTGCATTATCCTCTATCGTTTATACTTCGAAACCGAAGCCATCTACGAGGCTTCGGACGGTATTCGTGGGCCAAACATTCGCATACCCTTTCATTTTCTAAATTGTGTGCTATATATTGGTGCAGCTACGATTGTTCCGTAGTATTGCACACGGTGCATGTCGCACTGATCGTATGTAATGTTGTTGATCTGTCGTACACGATTATGCTAAACTAATCATATGGGATACATCGTGCTATTGCACACTATTAGTTAGATGTAGTCGTTTGTATAATATTTCGTATTCCCACTTCTTTCAGAATTCTCGCTAAGTATGTCCCTCCTTTTTGTTTTTTCTGCTTAAGTATAAATTGCTTCGACAGACATGGTCATTTGTTTATTTAGAATTTGTACAATGCCACACAACACGAAAGCCATGGGAGATCGAGCATGGGGTACCTTCGTGTACCTCGCGTCGTCGAACTCGGAGGAGGTGTTGCCCTCAGTGAGATCAAGCATGGGTTATCATCTAGTGCACATCTAGTCAACCTTATCATACATTGCTAAAGCTGCAATTGAAAACAAAAAATTAAAATTTGCTATTCACCCCCTCCTCTAGACGACAAAATCGATCTTTCAGATGTGCTGCCATCAGCAGCCGTAGCTGGGGTCGCGTCGTGGGCTTAGAGAGATGTTGTCCACAACAGGCCCAATCGACCTCATGCTGATTGAGTCGCAGGAGGAGTTGTCCCGACGCATGGAGCGGGGTAACTTCGTTGACCTCACGGGAGTCAAAGACAGTTATTCAGTGGACAAAATAAATGAGCAGCGAGAAAACAATATTAAAATAAGTAACAGCAAAGGTGTAGTAAATTATGGACTGCCATACATTTCTTCAACCTTGTTGTCACTAGGATAAAGCAATATAAGGTTGAACCAACTATCATACGCAAAACTATCTCTTGAAGATCTAAACATACACTTAACCAGAGTACATATACATAGATCAGAGAGCATGTAAAATAAAATAATGCATTAACATAACAAATGATATCAAATAGATAGACTAAACAATATGATCATAACATGATAATCCATTATATCGCAGCAAACACAATAGTATTACATCTGATGATCTCAATCATGCGCGGCGGCTCGATCATGAGACACTTGTATTGACAAACAAGAGAGGAGGATATCATCTAGCAACCGATATGGAACCATAATCCGAGGGTGGATTACTCACACATCATCATGAGTCAGCATGGTTGATGAAGAAGCCTCCCGGTGATGGATTCCCCTTCCGACATAGTACCAGAATAGGCCTTCAGATTGGACCGTCGTCGGGCGGCAGCTCTATGTCTAAAATCCGAAAAATAACTCAGTCGCTCGTGAATATACTAGAAAAATATCACACGTGTTGCGGCGGGCATTTGCTAAAGGAAAGTTGTGAATATAATGAAGGAAACAAAATATTAGGTCTAGACTCTCATTTGTTGTGTCAAACATGATGCATTTTTTTCTTCAGACCTCGGATGAAGTACAAATATGCTGAATTTTCTTTTGGCAAGTGAGAACTGAACACGTATAGCATAGTACTACACAACAATTAAGTTGCAGGATTTAAGACGGAAACCCACATTGGAGCTCGGGCACCAGTGCTCCCGCTTGTTCAAAAAAAAATTCCAAAAAAATACTAGCTGATGTATACGCATGTCCTCTACGCACGGTACAAATCATTTGAGGAAAACAAATCGTATTACGAGCTACATAAAAAGAACAAATTTCTGACAGACAATAGTATGGATTTTCTGTCAGAAATTTGTCTTTTTTCTGTAGGCCACAAATTTTATTATTTTCTTACGAAATTTCTTGCGCACCTTCAGAACATGTATATCTTGCTGTGTGAATTTTTTCAGATTTTTTTGAAGCAAAAAAGTATGATTTTCAAAAAATTCAAAAAAAGGGCAGCAGTGTGCCCGAGAGCCAAACGTCCGCGTTCGATTTAAGATGACTACTCACTTGCTAAAGGAAAGTTGTGCATAGCTAGGTAGGAGTACTACACAATAACTGAACATGATTTTCACGATCCACGGCAATATAACTTCCGAGGGAAAGAAAAAGAATTTATTTGTTTGACAGGCGGCACGGGTCAACATGAATGAATCAAAGACAATGTAGCTGAAGATTCCTCATAATTTGTTTATGGCGTGTCTACAAGATCATACAAGGTGCTTACAAGAGGATCTCGGCGAGCTTATAAATGCACTCGGCCAAGGAGGTTTTTGTGTCTAGGGTTTAAACTATAATAAAGGCAATGTAATGGTGTGTGATCGCTTGATCTTCAGGGTAGATTTCTTCTGGTATATACAATGTTGGGGATATCGCTTATCGGGAACTTATCGGTCGGCCTAAGATAAGGGGTAAATCGGCAGGTTTATCGGCATATCGGCCGATTTATCGGCATATCGACGGATTTATCGGCCGATTTATCTTATCGGTTAGACACCGAGAAACGATAAATCGACCGATTTATCGGAATATCGGAAGATATCTTAAACAGTGGGTATATATACCCTTCGGTAGGTGCTCATCTCCTTGTAGGGTTTCCTCTTTAGGTTGTACGTTAAGCTTGATCTCGTAACTTTCCTTTAATGTAGTCTATAGTGTAATAACCCGAATTTTCGAGTTACTAATTAACTTGAGTAAATTAAATTTGCAATATGCTATCAAGACTGTGATATAGCATATGGTAAGAACTCAACGAATGAACTAATTTAGTAGCTTGACTAGTTGTTTGCGACCTTACGAAATCAAAACAAAACCTAAAGCATCGATCTACAACCGATCATTTATCGTGTTTGTCGGCATATCTCTGAGCATATCGGGCGCAGCAGCTGCAGCCGCCGCCGCGACTCCTCCGTGGCATCCGGAGTTCCTTGATCCTGCTCTTGCACCTCTCTACAAACCTTATGCCAATCGCTTCAATGGCCACACAGCCGCCGGCGTCGACAAGCTGGAGGCGCGGGCAGTGCTCAAGGAGGGCCTCCAGGCATTCTTTTCCGAAGATGCCTCTGGACAGCACGAGATGCTCCAGCAAAGGGAGCTTCTTGATCACCCCTGTGATGAATTGTTTATCGTCCATGTAGAAATAGCTCGTCATGTGGAGGCTCCTCAGCGACGGCGATCTGCATGCACACGACGGTCAGGTTAATTAACTGCATCGGAGAGGTTAACTAGATGAGGTAGACGTTGTGTACCTGTCGGCGAGGTAGATGAGGAACTCTCCGTCGGCGCGGCCGCGGAAGGACTCGCACCGGCCGGCGCTGCGGTCCACGGCTGCGCGCGCCATGGCCTGCCATCCCGCCGGGCCGTCTTTGTCCTTGTCCTCGGCTGTGGCGAGATCGATGCGCCGCCACAGCAAGTTCTCCTCGACGGCTACCCGCCGCCACGCCTTGCACGTTAGCCCAGCCCCTGCTCCGCCGAGGAAGTCGGCTTGCGGGATCCGGCTGAGGATTTCACACAGGACGTTGATCGGCAGTGTTGCCCAGTCCCTCCACCCAGGTGGAGGAGGAAGAGCATCGTCCGTAACAGGCTGTTCTGGTAATGGACATGTCATTGTGCAACTTGGTGACTGTTGTGTAGGTGGTCTCTTAGGTGAACTTGCCATCTTTGCCCTTCTTGCTGACCTTTTTTTTTTTTTTTTTGCGAAAGAGGTTGAAACAGAGTTCTTACAGATAGGTCCTGAAACAAAGGAAAATTACATTGAAGCCCTCAAGAACCCACCGACGACGAAGACGAAGAACCGGTGCTGACGATGGCGCGCCGCTGCAGAAACTCCCCAAACCTTGGATCGCCGGAGTCCACCACGTTGCAGACGGGAAGTCATCGAACACCGCCTCAAAAGAGACTACAGCCGGAGCCGCCGTCGCCGCCACGAAGAACCGCTGCATCAACTTCTTGAAGATCTCCCTCCAGATCCACCGCGTACTCGGATCTGGCCGTGGTGAGCCGAACCAGAGAGATCCGGAGATCCTCGAGCTCGGAGACGTCGCGCACGAGACGGCGGAGCTCCAGGGAACCACACCGACAGAGGGGAAACGCGGCGACAGCAAAAACCGACCCGGCAGCACCTCCACCTCCAAAGCTCTGCCGGCCGGCCACCCCCTACACCCTACCTTATATACACGCCGTGAGACGGGCTTCCCCCACCCTCCCGCCGCCGGAGCGGCCGGCGGAGGGGGAGGAACCCACGCCTCACCGGCGGATTCGGTGGATCGACGGTGGACTCTCAACAAATCTCCTCTCTGCACTGTAGCGGAAAGAGGAAAGGAGGGCGACCCCCTTCTTGCTGACCTTGACATTAAGGTTGGCCTTTTCAAAATAAGCATATTAACCCCAGTGACGTCGCCACTTGCATTGGACATCTAACTCGTGGAGTAGCTGACTTTGAATTTTGCCAATATAAACTTTAGTAAGAAACTTGTACATGTGCCGCATTAGAAACTTGTACATATGTGCAGAACAAAACTATGAAAACAGCGTCAAGATATTTAGAACAATATAAGAAAAACATATTAGCAGCTACAGGAATACTAAGAATATATGTACAGGAAAATAAAAAAAAATAGTGGCAGCTGCAAGAATACTATTACTATTTCAGATTTTATGCACTTAACATATATGTAGAGCAATAAAACAAAACAACATCCTAGCTAAATGCATAGCACACCAAATATTTTGTTTCATGTGCCCATGTCCAGTTACAGGAAAAAAATGTCAGCGAACATCAGGGAAAAGTACAATTAATACTGGTAACAAAAGCTGTTATTTCACCAGTCAAGGGACACAAAAGGATAAGGGCTGTTAGTACATCAGGTTTTTTTCTTAGTTCTTACACTGCATACAGTTCTAGCTAGTGAGTACAAGTTCTTTAAAGAAGACTACATCAGTCCTGGATATCTAGAAACTAAAGTAATAAAACAACACACTAACTGAATTTGTGTTCCACTATCAGAAATACATTAGTAAAGATGAATGAAATTGCAGAACACTAACTGAATTTGCAGAACCTACTTATTCATTGCAAGACGGATATTTAGAACCAAATCTTTCTATATGCATCAGCACCTCAGTGCGCTACGTTCAGAATTCAGAGTCAAGTTCACGCTAACTGAATTTGCAGAACCTACTTATTCATTGCAAGATGGTTATTTAGAATCTAATGATTCAAGGTTGCTGCAAAGACAATAAAATGGAGGAAGGAATTAAACTCCACGATGACATGATCAGAAGACAACTGAAGCCTGATATTTTCACCTTTAATACTATAATGTAAAGCAAAGGATATTCAGAAAGCAAATGAATATTTAACTGAATTGATGACCTGTGGATTAAAACCTGAGATGGTACGCTCATAAATTGTTCCTAATAATGTTTCCTACGATACAGAGGTTACAGGGTTTTCTCAAGTGGACTCATTGGATAAGGCTATAGAACTGCCTGCTAAAACCTTCAGAGTGAAGGTCACGCAAACCGAATGTGCCTAAAGATAGTTACTTAATCATTAAACATTGGAGATTGTTAATTCGCAAGAAAAGAGATCGGTCACGTAGGGATTGTTTGTTCCCATGGAGATTGTTACTACCTTGGTGATTGTCGTCTTGCGCCCCTTCCTCTCCGGTAGCAGGTTCTTGCACTGCTTCCGCTTCCTCCCGGCGCCGTCCGTGTCCAACAATGAATCGTCGACGTCGAAGTCTTGGCCGTCCCTGAGTCCCCCCGACTGCTGATGCTTCTCGCATCCCTCCAACCCCGAGTCCGTGGACGGCCCGGCGGGCCCGCTCCCACTTGCAGTCTGACTAACAGCAGGCATGGAGGCGGCGGTGAGAGGATGAAATGTGGTCTTGTCTCTTTTAGGGTTTTTTTTTTAGGGAAAGGATCCGACACATATATTCAGAGTACTCAGAAAAATTACAAGCAAGTCCAAAACAAAGAAAAGAAACACAAGAGGACCCCCTGAAACTTGCACAAAGCACCCTGAGCTCTCTGAACGAATCACAATCGGATCCCCAGCCGGCTCCCAAGAAACCTAGAAGACGCCGATGTCGCCGTACCGCCTGCCGCCGGTGAGGAAGCGCCGCCATACTTTGTAGATAGCCGCAGAAATCGTCCGCCGCGACGCGACGGAACCTAGCCGCGCTGAACGCGCACGGCCACAGCACCACCTCCCCAGCTCCGCCGAACCTACAGCCGACACGACGCCGTCCAGGCCAGCCACCACGAGCAACCACCCAACTTCAAACGCCGCTCCCCTCGCCACCACGGCCGGCCGGAGCAGAGACGCAGAAGAAGACCAGCACCACCAGAACCAACAAAAGGGGAACGCCACACTCCACCAGCTTCTCCCCACGCTGCCACGGCCGGCCGGAGAAGCAGAAACAGAGGAGCGCCCCAGACGAACAACCTTCACGACCTCCCCGGCGACGCGAACGAAGCCGGAACGGGGTAAGGAGGGGAAGGACCAGAAGCCACACACCGCCGCCATCGCCGCCGTCTTCGATGCCGCCGGCAAGCACACACACACCTAATACCTATCTACACGCACGAGCGACACCCGGAGCCCCCCCCCCCCCCCCCCCCACCTCGCGGCGCCAAGGCGGCGGCCGGAGGTGGAGGGGAGCGGCAGATGCGCCGGCGAGAGCTCGACGCTTCTCTTTTCGCCTCTCCGAACTGTAGCAGGCGGAGGGGAAGAGATAAGGATCACCAGTTGTCTCTTTTAGGGTTTTAGATAAAACCCTAAAAGAGATACCCCCGGATCGATATCTTTTTTAGGGTTTTAGATATATCGATCCAGCTTTTTTAGGCTGCTTAAGTAGGGGTCTCGAAAGAGTTGGGGAAGATTTAACAACTACGGAGTACGTAGCGGAGAATCATGGGCCAGCTATTTATGCATGTCCTGTACGCGAACAGCCTTCACCGATAAGTCCCGTCCAAAAGCATGCATAAAGCAATAGCGTTTTTTTTTGCGACAACCAAGACAAGACTGCAAGAGCATAATCATACACGCGGATAAATATGGTTAGGAGGAGATGCCTGTGGATTAATTATAACCCAGGTTTTCTTGCTGAAACTCTTCGGAGTGAATGTAATCCTACCATCTGATTAATAAAGCTCTCTTAATTCGCAAAAAAAAACACATATACAGAAAATTAAATCGGCGCAAGAGAAATTGGACTACAGCAGACGTGTTACTCTTGACAAAAGAGACTCGCTTACACAACATCGGCATCTTGGGGTATGCCGAGTGTCGTCCATCGGGGACTCCGCAATGTTTTACCAAGTTCCAAATATGGCTACTCGGCACAATAAAGCCAACTGATGGCTAGTCGATGGAAACGGCAAAAGACATGTGTCACCTCACTTCACTTATGTTTGCCGTGCACCTGACATATGTACTCGGCACAAGACACACCAGGTGTCACAACCTGTGGAGCTACTTGTCTAATGTCGTTTGGATAGGCTCGGCGTACGTGTTTGCCGAGTATTACAAGAGGATGTCGACGAACTATTTGTCGAGTGTCGGCTTTCCACAAATGCCGAATTTAGGATGACGACATGTGTCTCTGTTTGCCGAGTGTTCGTACGTGACACTTGCAAAGGCTGACCACAAGTAGTGCAATTTGTTCTAGCAGATCTCAGGGGGTGCCTTTTGTGAGAATACTCCGCATAGACGTCTTTACCGAGTGTTATACATATCTTTGCTTATTCAGACATCCCTACAATTCAACACATATGTAGTAATTCAACACATGTAGCAATTCATACATATCACATGCATACTCATACAACAAACAAACAAACAAGTATGTATGTCCGAACAGAAGTAGTCTCGATTTCAGTTATGTAGCGTAGATCATTGAAGATATGTAAACATAATGTAAAAGTTGGTTCTCGTCTTGTTCTATTATATCGCCTGAATAATTTATATAAACTAGCCAAAATTTGTTGAGGCTTATCCTAGTGAAAATTGTGTATCATGGGAGAATGATATCCCAACGCAAGTTGTTATTCTTGTAATAATGGCCGATATGCAGGTGTGATCGGTAATAAAGTTCATTATTTGTGTAAAAAGCAAGTACACTCCCATCAACCAACAACTATATCGAGCGAAATACATTACGTACATAATCATCAAGGTCCATGCAACAAACAAACAAACAAACATGTGTTCATCAAAAGCTATGTACAAGCATATTTTTACAAGTCGTCATAGAGCAAAGTTCACAAGTACATAAGACAGTCCGCTCCACCATTAACAAGATAGCATGTTCGTCCACCTTCGAATGTGTTTGTGATGCAAACCTACAAGTTCAGACATGAGTTTAGAAGTTCGGATGACAAAATGCTCTAAAAGAAGTTCGGAAGACAAGAATGGGTTTATAATTTCAAAAGCAAATTGTTGAGAAGCACAAGCATATAGGTTATAAATTCAAAAGCAATCACCGACATCTTTGAACTAAGTCATTGCTAATTGCTTCCTAGAGGTTGAAGGGCTAGCCGTGCGTCGCTTGGCTTCCTTGCCTATGTGTAGATCCACCTAGCGGCACATTGTGGATTTAAACATTGGATTTAGCTATAATCATGCGCATAAGACGGTAAGCATGAAACAATTAGATGAATGATTGAAAAGTTGGAAGACCAGTTACAAAGTTGAACCTGGGGCCATTGGTCATAAAGAGAGTGATGTCCTCGCCAACTCACTTTGTAATTCGTCTGGGCTATCCTGAGTGGCCTTTATAATGCTATCATGTCCAAGCTGGCTCAGTGGAACCATTAGGCATCTCGACCAGGCCAGGATAGTACTCCCTGCAAAGAAGGCTAGTGATGTTGCTATGCTGGTGTGGTGGCCATACGTGCCGAACCACCTCGAAGCTTCTACACAACTACAACTGAAAGCCAAGTATTTATGTTTTTGATGGAAAAGTGAATGTACATAAGCTAGTAGTTTCTAGATTCGATAGAACCACTTCTTCCCTTCTAGTGTAAGAATGTTACTCTCATACGGATATGGACGATGGGGGAGCTTCGAAGGCCCACGCAATCAGACTTTTTTCATGGTATAGGCTCGGGTACGTGCTAGTCCTCCCTCAACCCTCTCCTCCTTCTCCACCTCCTCCTCAACCACAATGGACATAATTCTTATGTGTTGTTTGTCGAGAATTTTATTGGAGGATAGTCGGCAACGACTTTCATTATGTGGGAAAATAGGCGACAACAAAATAATTTTCCCACATTTTGTTTGCCATGTATTGTTTCGTCAGACACTCGGCGAAGATTAGGCCGCCATTATGGAGCCGTCAAATGCGTTGGCAAGACACGTGGGAGGTTCTCTGTGGAGTCTTCTTGTGTGTTGAGTGTCTTATTCCTCCTAGGCTGAGTCTTCCTTGTTGTCAAGTATTTTTGTCCATACTCAGCATACACCTACTTACATTACGGGATATTTTTTTGTATGCCGAGTTTTGCGCCATTCATACTCGGAAAACATGGCATATGTCGAGTGCCTGTGTACTTACTCTCGGCGAACAACAAAATACATGCATTACAAGATTTTCCTATAGTGAGGTAGGAGTTTTCTTCTTACAATAGTTTATCCTATATATACACGAAGTGATAGGTTGATAAGGACCAAAGTAGGCATGCAGGCGGACAAGTCCACGGCGCGTCCGTCATCATCCGCCTCGGCCACAAACAATTAATTGTGCGATTACGGCGTCTGCGGCCGCTAATTCTCTTGTTCGCTAGGTCCAGTGGACTAGACGGACGGTCCGCGTCCGGTAACACTACTAGCCTGCTGGGCCTTCTGTGCTAGGCTACGTGATCCCGTGCGATGGCCAGGTTTTGATTTGGTGTTACGCTGATCGTGCGAGTCGTGCGTGTTTGATGCTAGCGGACAAAGCGGACCTAACAGGCTAGACGGGCACGTCCGTGAGGTTCATTTAGTTTGGGTGGCCTATCCCTGAGGCCGTTTTGCCTTTTTAAGGTGCGCGGACGAAGCGGCCGAGCGGAATCCGCCTCCGCCTGCATCCTGAGACCAAAGACAGTGAAACCTCCATCCCAAGAAAGAAGAAACCACACCAACCGGGTGGGCCAAGGTTTTCCAACATTTACATTGGTCTGACATCCGCATTTTCTATGTCTCGGGAACTTAGAAAGCGCTAATTAAATTAAAAAAATATGAAGAATGAGCATATAGTATACCATTTTCCCCACGTTGCATGGATTAGGAAAAAAATAGTACAGTCTACCCAACATCAGATGGATTTACAAGTGAGTGTGTGAAAACTCTCCACCTAAACCTTGCATCTAAGTCAATGTTTGCAAGTACACAAGGCTCTCATGGTGGTATATGCACATATTAATGAGGTTAAGCGCACCGTCTCGCAAACCATTGCTCGACACATTTGAGATTTCATAATTAACTACAGGCTCGTTTAAAAAAAAACTACAGGCTCGTTTAAAAAAAAATAACTACAGGCTTGGTATCTAGAGCTGGATCACTATTATAAATGAAGGGATTGTCTAATTTACAGCTAGCTGTAAATCAATTCGCGCACAGTCACATTTTCAGCCAATAGTGTCATTCCACGCGACGCCTGCGTTTCCACCATCGCTGTGTGGGTTTTGTTCCGATCTGATATTCGTGCTTTTGGATATATGGGTCCTTGTTTGTCCACGTTCAACCCACGTAAAAAGGCCCATACAACGTGCTCTTTTTTTTAGAACACCGGGCTCTTTCTTATGATTCAGTTTTGGGCTGCTAGCTGTCATGTGTGTTCGTGGGCTTTTTCAAAAAGACTGACCCGGGTGGAGAAAATAGCAATGTACGCCACTTGAGTTGAGTTGCTGCTTGATACCAACAACAAAGAAAGAACCAGTCAATCAAAAATTAAAAAAGCAAAGAAAGCGCCATGTCACAAAAATCTCCAACAAAAAATGTCGAAAAGCTAAGAGATGGTCTCAGGAAGGACCTGAAATAAAAGGGAAGGCAACAATAAACATGCAGTATGAAAAAATACATCAAGAATGCTTGTACACCCCTAATAAAATGATATGTATCAGGGTTCCCTATTTATTAATCAAAAGGTTTCGAGAAATTTCAGTTGAACTTATGTTTTGCATATAAAGCTATTATTTATCCTTGTATATCTATTTGTTGTGCAACAAGAGATAAAAACCTACAAAAATCGCTCGAAAAATAAAGTAAAGAACATGATCCTTCCTCCTCTTCGAGTGTTCAACTTAAATATGTCTTGAATAAAATGGAGAATGTGGAGTTCCCCACGAGAAAGAACCCTCAATATTCCAAACAAAATTGCAAAGACACCTAGAAATTCATAGCAGAAAAAGAAGGGCTAGTATCACTTAGAAAAACCAGGAACAAATTGATGATAGAAAGAGAATAATGGCAAAACTCAGGACAACACTGAAACAAAGTTCAGATAATGACAAAAATCAGGACAACACTGAAACAAAGTTCAGATGATCAGAAAAAGACTCAATGAAAGCCTGAACAAAAAAGAGAAACTACCAAAACTCTAAACAAGCAAGACGAGAGACAAACCATACAAACATAAACACAGTGAAAGACCAAGCATAATGCACAAGAGAAGGAGAAAGTTTCATCCTCTACTCATGGAGTGCCAAAGACTGAGCAAAATCAAGATACTGAAAACTAAACAAAAAAGACTAAATGAAGAGAAACAGAAAGGGGAAAAGGCATGGTGTCTAATGACTAACAAAGACAGATAACCAAGGGGCTGAAGACATAGAAAGAGAAAGCAAGGGTTACTCGAAATCCAGTTCTCAAAACTGAAGAAAGAAAAATCAAGAGACTGATGGAAAAGAAAGAGATAAAATGACAAAAGAAAGACAAAGACTGGCATCAAGTAAACCAGTGAAATAATGAAGAAAAGACAAAGAGAAATAGAAAAATTACCAAACAAAGACAAGGAAAAGAAAAGAAGAAAGACAAAGATAAAAAGAAAAATAACCAAACAAAGACAAGGAGAAAATGGCAAAGACGACTAAATTAAAGAATAAAGAAGGACTCAAATATTAAGAAAAGAACCATCAAAAGACAAGATGAAATAATGAAAAGAGACTGAAGAAATAGAAAAAATTACTAAGAGAATGAAAAGAGAACAATGCATGGAAAATGAAGACTGACAAAGAGAAACCGAAAGACTAAACATCAAAGCAAACATCGAGAGCAGAGGCAAAGAAAAAAGACTGACGAAAGGATGGAAGAGGATACACGACTGAAACAAACTGACGAATGACAAAGATGGTAAGAAAGAGAAATAAAATGCGCTGACAGAGGCACAAAAAAAGACATAACAGTTAAGACTGAATAACTAAGAAATAGACAAAATTACTAAGAGAATAAAAAAAGAACAATGCTTGCAAAACGAAGAATGACAAATGGAAAACAAAAGACTGAACATCAAAGCAAACAGCGAGAGCAGAGGCAAAGAAAAAAGACTGACGGAAGGACGTAAGAGGAATACACGACTGAAACAAACTGACGAAACACAAAGATAAAAACAAAAGAGAAATAGAATGGGATGACAGAGAGGCACAGAAAGAGACATAACAGTTAAGACTGAATAACAAAGAAAACAGCGAGAGCATAGGCAAAGAAAAATCAATGACAGAAGGACGGAAGAGGAATACACGACTGAAACAAACTGACGAAAGACAAAGATGAAAAAGAAAGAGAAATAGAATGTGCTGACAGAGGCACGAAAGAGAGCAGAGGCAAATAAAAAATGAATGACCGAAGGACGGCAAAAAATTAACCATTTTTTGGTTTTTGAGTTTGGAGAAGCTCTTCCATTCACTATTGCCAGCATCAAGACGATCATCATCAGACCCGTAAACGCTATGTAAAACGAGTAAATGAGAAGACTCATGTTCTGAAGTTAGTGTCATGATGCTATCGATAAGTCATATATGGTCAGAAGACGCAACTTGCAGTTAGGTGATATTTTCATGATAAAAACTTTAGTTACGATGCAAAAAATCACCCACCCCCATTTATGATTTCAGCAAGCCAAATTTCCCCCAATATCAATTACTAAAAAAGTTTCAGTACACACATACTGACATACCAGTGCATTTCTAACAACTATCTCCATTCCATGCCCCCCCCCCTCCCCCCCCCCCCCCCCCGGCCTAATAACCCCACAGCAAAACACACCACATGTACTTGGCTATTGTACTATCAAATACGATATTGAGCTACTGGCAACGAACCAACAATAAAACCTGCACCAGAAAGGATGAATCAGAAACGCTACTGACAAACACATACTCCCTCCATTCCATTTTAATTGACTCACATATATTTAGATATGGATGTACCTAACACTAAAACGTGTCTAGATGCATCCATATGTGAATATATGTGAGTCAATTAAAATGGAACGGAGGGAGCAGTACGCACTACAGTCCTAAGCCAGCCCCAACATCAAGCCCGTGTAGAATTACCCTCTCCAGGAACCTACAACAATTGAAAAATCACGGGGAACACCACTGAGAGCGAGCTCGCAGAAAACACAGACCTCACGGCATCCGAAGACATACAGATCCCCGGGATAAAACGCTACTCATCCGTCGTCAGCATCCAAAGACATACAGCTCGCCATCCCCCAGCCCTGACTGAATAGACAAATTAAACCTTAGAAGCTCATACAGCAAACCAAACGGGAGGAGTGGAAACCACCGTCACCCGCACATAAAAGAAATTCAAAAATAATCTGACAGAAGGGCTCATATCCAGAAGACCCACGTAAGCCCATACCCATCAGAACTGGGGCCTGGCACCGCGCGACGCGTCTCGCGTAAAACAAATGTGAATGTCAAAGACGATCGAGCGGACAGAAAAAACGAGTGTGAGCGAATTGGTTTACAGCTAGCTGCTGCTTAGCAGAATCCTAAATGAAAGTGAACATCTCACGCAACAGGAAAAAAATGAGCATTATCGTCAAAAGCCTAAAAGACAATGTCAATCTAAAATAAGTTTGGACCCCAAAACACCACAAAAATCTGGTGTAAAATGACTTAATAAGCACACATATATCATATGGCAAGAACTCAACGGATAAACTAATTTAGTAGCTTCACTAGGTGTTGGAGAGAGATCCCAGTTTTTTTTGCGAACTAACATCCCAGTCAAATCAAATCAAAACAAAACCTGAACTAGAGTACTAGACCCGATCATTCATCGTGTTCGTCGGCATATTTCTGAGCACGTACGCTGCAGCAGGCGCAGCCACCGCCCATCTGTGGCATCCGGAGTTCCTTGATCCTGCTCTTGCACCTCTCTACAAACCTTATGCCGATCGCTCTACTGGTGAAACAGCCGCCGGCGTCGAGCAGTTGGAGGCGCGGGCAGCGCTCGAGGAGGGCCTGGAGGCACTCTTTTCCGAAGAAGCCGCGGGAAAGCGTGAGATGCTCCAGCAGAGGGAGCTTCTTGATCACCCCTGTGATGAATTCCTCCTCTCTCATGTAGAACCAGCTCGTCACGTGGAGGCTCCTCAGCGACGGCGATCTGCACGACACGACGGTCGGTTAATTAGCTCGATCGGAGATGTTGTTAAATCGATCGATGAGGTAGACGATGTGTACCTGTCGGCGAGGTAGATGAGGAACTCGCCGTCGGCGCGGCCACGGAAGGACTCGCACTGGCCGGCGCTGCGGTCCACGGCTGCGCGCGCCATGGCCCGCCACCCCGCCGGGCCGTCGTTTTCCGTGTCCTCGGGGCGGCGAGATCCATGCGCCGCCACAGCAGGTTCTCCTCGACGGCAACCCGCCGCCACGACTTGCAGGCGAGGCTCGCCCCTGCTCCGCGGAGGATGTCGGCTTGCGGGGTCTGGCTGAGGATTGCGCACAGGGCGTTGCTGTGCAGCGACGCCCAGTCCCTCCACGCCACCGGCGAAGGAAAAACGTCGTCCATGATGTAGACCTGGAGGCGGCGAGAGGGCGCAACGTGGTTGTCACGAACCTAGCTCGCTGTGATACACGGGAAGGGGGATTGGAGAGGGAAGCTAGGGTTCAGGAGGTAGACGGAAGCAATCTCACGGAGTAATCCAGAGATACAGTGGGGTTGGAGAGGAGACGAAGGGGATCAGGGAAGCAGAGTTCATACGCCTGTTCTGTTCGTCCTCTCTATGTTCCGTCGCTTGCCCTTTGTAGCTGCGTGCATCGCCATATTGGGCCCATAGGCCTGTCCAAAGGGCACCACGGCCCATCTCGCTACCCAGTCCATGACATTCCCCTCTCCTTAAATTTCGGCTTGCCCCCAAGCCGAGTGTTGATGTGAAACCACCTGGATCCCACGGTGTTGTGATTGGCGAACTGGCCATACACCCTTTCTTCCATGCACACAGTAGATTGGTGAGTTGGTTTGGTAGTGTCCAGATGCCTAGATGATCCTCACAAGCTGAAGCAATGCTCAATAGCTTTAAATTTAAAGTACCCGGATCCCATGAGATAGTGAGAGACCAAATGACCAGACTGCAAAGCTGATCACTCATCATGGGTATCCATGTCTCAAAATTAGAAAGTCTGCCTCCAGGAGTCAGTCCATCAGGCCACCATGATGGTTGGTACTCGAACTGCACATGTCCTGCTCTGCCAACACCACAAGAGTTAACGACACTATGGCTCCCAGAAGAAATTCCCTCACACATAACAGTCACACCGATGGTATTGCCCAACTGAAAAAAAATTCTTGCACATAATGCCAGTTGTTGTTACTTTGGGCAGTATTGGGAAGAAGAGGCACATGTTGTGGACTGCATGCCTGGGAAAGATGAGTGTGCTACCGAGTCCATTAATCTGACACGACAAGTGATACACAATTGATGATGCTGATGCAGATAGAACTGTTTCCAATGACTGTTCATGGGAGCGTGCTGAGGTATGCGGAAGTACAGTAGATAGAGATGTGTATATCCTCTTCACCTCTTCCAGAATTTCGGCTTGCCCACAAGCCGCTGGTGATAGCAACCAAAGCATAGGACGTTGGTCATGTTTACTCTCAACAACCAAACCTGCATGCTGGCTGTTACCGGTTGTGTCCCAAGTCACAATATTACTGACAGATAAGATGATGAGATTATCACTGCGATCACCACAAAATGCCACGGAATAAGGGCCACCAGGTGTAATCAGTATATCTCCCAATGAAATCTCACCAGGGGCACTAGCTGCACTCAGGTCTGTAAGCATATTCTCTATAGTAGACTGAACAACGGCACTCAGGTGTGTAAGGTGTACAAACACCACGTATGCTGCTTTCATGCCAAATCTTCTGAAGTTGGAGCACATATCGTAGGTGAAAAGGCAATGAGCAGAATAATCACAAGGATAAATGGTAATCAATAGCTCACCACTAGTATGTTGTTCCACCAACTCAGATTGCAACACCGTTGTACTCTGCTCGATGAAAACACCTGGGTCCCAAGGTAAACTGATAGACAACATGACCAGATCTCCACTGCTGTCATCACAGAATGCCACAAAATCAGGGATGACCCTGCTAAGAAATTCTCACAAGTGGCACAAGCTGCACTCAATTCTGACGGCATGTTTGTTGTACTAGAAATAACAACCGTAGGGTGCATGGCATGTGGTGAATAAATTTTTGCACATCCTATGCCACCAGCAACGAATGTTTGAGTGATTGTGAGTAATTTTGGTGTAAGTGAAACCATCCTGTGCACATGCCCTTGACTCTGCTGCCCACTGGAAGTGTTCTGCTGAGAAGGAAACCAACCAATACACCATGTTTCTTCACATTCACGCAGGGTAGGTTGTATTGTATCAACATCAAGGATATCAAACCTTCTTGAAATCGGTTGCATTTTGTAATGTATACAGGACCTTGGTGCTCTGAAATCCAACTGTGTTTCTTTGCCATCCAACTGGGTGTCGACATACTCATGCTTGCAAAATAAGCTGACATCAAGAGAATTACCACAAGGAAGTGAACTATGAACAGAAGAAATCAGGGTGGCCCCATTGATCTGCTGATGCCCAATCCAATTAACTATGTTCAACTGACAACAGACGCAAGAGTACAGCCACTGCATGATAAGCTGCTCACAGGGATCGAAAGACATGGTAAGATTCATTGCAATTGCCTTGAATATGCACATGCCCTGGTACAAGCACTTAGGATCAACCTCCCATGCCACTATGCTTCCCAAGGCATCAGCTAGTAGTCTGTTATATTGCTGACAGTTGATGAGAATACCACATGGACTAATCTTGCAGGACCACTCAGAACTATCAGGTGGAATTGCTACCCAACCTAGAACACTCGACTCAAGTTTTGTTCCAGGATCAAAAGGCATGACATTAGACACTTGAATCTCCTTGCATGTGTCAGCTACAGGTAGTGTTGAACGTACTTGAGGACTGGATGTCGTGCTTGCTGGCACAGCCCTGATATACAGTTGGGTGGCGTCCACATCATCCTCGAGGACAGTGAACTGCTGAAGCACAAGTGTATGTGATGCATCTGCACTCAAAGGAACCATATACATCCTGTCTTCTCCAGGCCAAGGCACCTCCCTGACATCATGCCCAGTCGTTGTCGAAGACAATCCTTGAGGAACAGACATCCATAACCATCTGCACGTGCCTGTTGCCTTCCACAGAGGCCATGGCGGCGGTCGATGCAAAAGTAATCCGAGCTGATCTGGAGGATGTGGTGGCGTGGTTGCCGGCAACGCTGCAGCTTCCACAGGTGTGTATAGCCAACCTGCATGCACGGTATTCGTGTCTCGATTGGCACTCTTGGCGTCGGTGTCGATGTCGAGTACACCTGTCGAACAGATGGTGGGCGTCTGCCTGTCCGGCTTGAGGATGCCGAACTGCTGCACGGTCGAGGGCGGCGGAGCTCCCACGGGTGCATGCTTGACCGTGGAAACGATCCCCGACTGCTGAGACGAGTCCACCACAACACCGCTGACATTGGGGTCGAGACCCAGCGTCGAACACTTGGTGGCATTGTCACAGCCAGCGGCGACCTCCTGGTCGTCATCTGAGGCCTCCGGCTGCACAGGCCCGAGTCTGACCTCCGCGCCGCCGACGTTGGGGCTGAAACCCAGCGTCGAGCACTTGGCGGGCACCGTACCATCTGGGGTGCTGTTGGTGTTGTCGGAGCTGTCCGCGAGCTCCTCGTCGACTCCTGAGTCCTCCGGCTGCACCACACGTCCGCTCAACATGGCCAGCATCTGCTTGCACAGGAGAATGGCTCGATCGACTGGATCCATGGCTGGATCGATCATAGCGCCGGCGGAGAGCGGTGAACCGAGCTCTGATACCATATTTGTCACGAACCTAGCTCGCTGTGATACACGGGAAGGGGGATTGGAGAGGGAAGCTAGGGTTCAGGAGGTAGACGGAAGCAATCTCACGGAGTAATCCAGAGATACAGTGGGGTTGGAGAGGAGACGAAGGGGATCAGGGAAGCAGAGTTCATACGCCTGTTCTGTTCGTCCTCTCTATGTTCCGTCGCTTGCCCTTTGTAGCTGCGTGCATCGCCATATTGGGCCCATAGGCCTGTCCAAAGGGCACCACGGCCCATCTCGCTACCCAGTCCATGACAGTGGTCTACTATTTTTGGGAGTAGATCGATCGAGTTCACGTAGTCGGCTTAAATCACGGGGTGGCTGTTACCGCCAAAGGCTGCTATAGGTACGACACATTTGCGTATGATGGCCGCGTACGACACGACGTGGCAACCTTGTTTGCACGAGGACTCTTCTCTGCCTACACAAAATCAAAGCCCAGGACCAAACCAAATCCGCGGAGCCCAAGAACAAACTGCCGTCTTCCTTGTGGCCATTATCAGGCGTGAAACGTCGCGTGTGAAGAACGTTCGACCGCCAAATTTGCAAATCTGACTTCTATCGAAAGTTCAGCCGAAGATGAACCGTTCAGTAAAAGATTTTTGGATTTGATATTTTTGCTCAACGTTCAACATGGGGCACTGAGGTTGCACCGCTCAATGCATGGGTTAACACGCTGAAATTCCGAAGTGATCTCGCACTCAGATCCGATATGGACGGGCATTCGGCACCATAATGCCCGGGGTGTTGAGCGGTGCAATCGCAATGCCTCGTTGCATGACGGTGAGCAAAAGGATCAGATTAGAAATATTTTCATAAAAAAAAATCTTGTGTTGAACTTGTGAATTTAGATTGTCATTTTCACCCTTCTCAACACTAAGATATACATGTGTTTGGATATCTTAACACGACACTAGTTTTTTTTTTTTTTGCGAAACACAGTACAACGCAAGCGCTCATATACACGCGCACACACTCACCCCTATGAACGCACGCACGCACACCCTACCCCTATGAGCACCTCCGAGAGACTGAGCCGGCGGGTCGAGTCTTGAGATTGACGAAGTCACCACGGGCGCCTCGCTGTCGACGGGAACGTCGCCTCCCACTGAAGAATATTCCGCCTTAAATGAGAAACACCAGCGTCAAACCTGGGGTTTGAACTCTGGTGGGCTGGGGGTACAACCACCCACCTAACCATCTTGCCACAGGCAAGTTCTCTAACACGACACTAGTTACTCAGTCATGTTGTGCGTTATCCACCAATTTCCAAATCGAACCGACAAACCCTAGGTCATGTTTTCAACTTATTTTTCTTAGTTAACCAAATATCTTCTTCTTACAGTAAAAAATTCAAAGAATTATAATCATATGAGTCAAAGAATATCCATAAGAACAACTTCTTAGGGCATCTCCAGTCGTTGTGCCCCCCAGGGCCCAAAACGGCGCTATTTTTGGGCCGCCACGGCGCGAAACTGGATCCTGGGGGGGCACGTTTACCAGTCGTGTCCAGACCCAAGTTTCGGCCCAAAAATTCAAAAAATGGCGCAAACTCATTCATATTTAAAAAGAAGGCGAGTTCATTCATATTGGCGCAAACTCGCCGAGATTACATTGCAGAAATTTAAAGTAAAACTTAAAAACATTTTTATTCGGCCCAACGCGACTAGTTGAGGCCGAGGCTCGCACGGATCGCCTGGCTGTAGTCGCCGTCGTCGTCGTCGGAGCCGTCCTCGCCGCCGGGGGCCTGCTCGGGCCTGCGCCATCGTCGCTGTGCTGCAGCTTGCTCAGCAGCAGGGCCTGCTGTAAGGCGTCGTCCTCCTCGTCGCTCGGGTCGAGCTTGTAGTACTCGATCTGTAGGCGCCATGGGAGGAAACGGGATGCGGCTGCGGCGGCCCCCTGGCGCTCCTCCGCGCGCCTGCGCTCCAGCTCGACGAGTGCTGCACGCTGGCGTTCCAGCTCCGCCTCCGTGTACTGGCGGAGGCTCCAGTCCTCGGCCCAATCCGGCATCGCCGGCTGGACGGTGTTGAAGGACGCCTCCTCCGCCTCCTTCAGGCCGGACACTCCTCCTCCTGCTCCGGCTCCAGCTTGGGCTCCTTCTTGAGCTTGACGAGGCGCTGGAAGAAGGAGCGAGGAGGAGACGCCCGCGCGGCGCTGGGAGGAGCCGCGCGGTGTGCCAATGCGCAGGGCGCCGCTGCGCACGGGGCAGGGTGCCCGAAGTTGAGGGAGGGAGGCATCACGGAGGGGGGGGGCGTACCGGGAAGAAGAAGGCGTTGATCGCGCGCCGGAGGAGGAGGAGGTTCCCGACGACGAGGTCGCCACGCCCATCCGCCGCGGGGTCCAGGTCGACCTTCGTGGGGGCATCTCCAGGCGAGGCTCGTTCCCGCCGGCGATGTACTCCATCACATTGTCGAGGCTGCGCCCCTCGCCGCCCCACCACCGCTTGCGCCCGCCGCGGTTGTGGTGGCCCTCCACTTGGCCGTTGTTGCCGCGGTCGTTGAGATCCTGTTCGTGGCGGCGCTGGAAGTACGCCGTCCAGAAGGCGGAGTTGCCCTCCGCCCTCCTGCGCGGGTCCGTGGCCTGCTCCGCCGTCAGGCCCTCGCAGACTTCGTCGATGGCGTACTCGAACTCGGCGCCTACAGGGACGGGAGGCACGGGGATGCCACCCGTGCTGAGCGCCTGATGCATGTAAAATGCATACATGAACTTTGCATTATATCACTCATATTCGAATCATATTTGCATCATATAAGCGTTATACCACTGTTATTTAATGATTTTAGGAAATAAAATAATTTTTCCTATTTTTATGGAATTAACCCTGCGCTGGCAGAAAACCCTATTTTTTCCTTTTATGTTTCAGTGACCCCAACGTCGTCAGAAAAATATGGAAAAATACAGAGCTCATTATTTTGGAAGGAGGAAGACGTAGGAGCAAAGGAATCAAGCAAACGGAGCCCGAAGGCCGAAAGGGGGTGGCCCACGCGGCCACTGTACCTGGCCGCGTGGGGCCCACCAATTTGGGCCTCGGAGCTCCGCAGCCGTTGATCTTTCTTCCACCGCCTTCGTCTTGACCTAAAAACGCCTATAAAAGAAGTCCAACGGCGTTCTCGAAAACAAGCGCCGCCATATCACAGAAACACGAAAACGAAGATCTGGAGCTGCAGATTGGAGGGGGAATTTCCGGCGGGGCGCTGCCGGCGTGGTCTCCATCTTCTCCATCGACATCTCCACCATCTCCATCATGAAGAGGGAGTAGTCCACCTCTGGACTATGGGTTTGTGGAAATAATATATGTATCTCTCTGATGTCTACGTGTGCTTCTATTCTTGTAGACAGTGTTGGGCCTCCAAGAGCAGAGGTTTGTAGAACAGCAGCAAGTTTCCCTTAAGTGAATCACCCAAGGTTTATCGAACTCAGGGAGGTAGAGGTCAAAGATATCCTCTCAAGCAACCCTGCAATTAAGATACAAGAAGTCTCTTGTGTCCCCAACACACCCAATACACTTGTCAGATGTATAGGTGCACTAGTTCGGCGAAGAGATAGTGAAATACAAGTAATATGGATGATTATAAGTAGTAACTGCAATCTGAAATAAAGATGGCAGCAAGCAAACATGTAGCAGAACTTGATGTAAACGGTGTTTCAATGCTTAGAAACAAGGCCTAGGGATCATACTTTCACTAGTGGACACTCTCAACAATGATCTCATAACTGAATAAGTAAAAGCTACTCTTAAACACTCTCTTGTTGGATAACAAACACCATTCATTGTGTAGGGCTACAAAAGCACACCTCAAGCCGGAGTAAACAAGCGCCACAACGTCATAAAGGAATCACACACGGTGCACACACTGTCACCTTTACACCGTGGAGAGTACCGGAGTTCATATTAAAGTAACCTATAGAGTGCATAATAGATAAAGAGTAACATCTACATATTCAACTAGATTAGCACAACTGAACACAAGTAAATACTGCTCGGGATTATTCTCCTTCTTGATAACACAAGAGTACTACGTGTAGGGCTGCAAAAGCACTCCTCAAAGTCTGAGTAAACAAACACCACAATTCCCAAGAATAAGCCATGATAAATGTCTAAATTATTCATAGAGTCACACAAGTACCCACACTGTCACCTTGATACCGTGTTGTCACAATGACTCCAGAAACTAGACAAAATCACTTGAGTAGCATAAACATTATTAATGTATTCAGCGATACTAGCAATACACATGATCACATAAAGATCACACCATGTGAGAGAGAGATGAACCACATAGCTACCGGTAGAGCCCTCAGCCTCGGGGGAGAACTACTCCCTCCTCATCATGGGAGTCAGCAGCGGCGATGAAGATGGCGGTGGTGTCGATGGAGATGACTCCGGGGGCAATTCCCCGTCCCGGCGGCGTGCCGGAACAGAGACTTCTGTCCCCCGAAACTTGTCGTCGATGGCGGCGGCGCTGCGGAACTCTTCTGGAAATATGACTTGGTTTTTAGGGTTTTCGCGTCGGGGAATAATAGGCGAAGGGGCAACGTCGGTGGAGGCTCGAGGGGCCCACACCACCTGTGGCGCGGCAGGGGGCCCACCCGCGCCGGGTGTGGTTTGGCCACCTCGGCGCCCTCCTTCGTCTCTCCTTCGGACTCCGTGACGGTGCTGGAAAAATAGGGACGTGGCCTTTTGTTTCGTGCAATTCCGAGAATATTCGCAGAAGTACTTTTCTGAAACCAAAAACAGCAGAAAACAGGGAACTGGCACTGTGGCATCTTGTTAATAGGTTAGTCCCAGAAAATGCATAAAAGTGATATGAAGTGTATATAAAACATGTAGCAATTGGTATAATATAAGCATGGAACATCAGAAATTATGGATACGTTGGAGACGTATCAAGCATCCCCAAGCTTAGTTCTACTCGTCCTCGAGTAGGTAAAACGATAACAACAAATAATTTCTGAGGAGACATGCTTTCACACAATCTTGATCATAATATTGTAAGCATGTAAGCTGTGATCAAATCATTCAAGCAAATGTATATAGTTGATATCAAAAGATAAAAGCAAGAGTCAAACAAGCTAAAAGTTTTCATGAACTATTGCTTCAAAGACATGAAACCGTACAAGGTTCATTAAAGATGATTTAAGTATCCAGCATAGGAGTTCTATCCTTCAACCAAGCATCAAGCAAATTTTCATAACATAGAAGGATTCAGCCAAGTAAACATAAACATGAACGTCATGAATCAACTGTTTCGAAGTCTACTCAACCGGTGAGCGCAAGCATTTGGTATTGGCACCATGATGTTATGGCAAAGAGAACATTAATGGGGGTTTGGAAGGCCAAAGGAAGAAAGTCTCACAAAGCTATAAGTGATCATTAGACAAGAGGAAGTCTTATAATCGAAGCTATGTAAGGAGTAGTGATTGCCATGCAACGGATGCACATAGAGCTATATGTGTATGAAAGCTCTCCAATGGAACTAGTGGGGGTGCATCCAACTTGGTTGCTCATGAAGACCTAGAGCACTTTTGAGGAAGCTCATCATTGGAATATACAACCCAAGTTCTATAGTGTAAATTCCCCACATAGTTATACTAGTAGAACATGAAAACTCTCTCACATGGAGTATAGGTGCTAAACATGAGCACAAATGATGACTATGAATACTGCAGGTGCTAAACATGAGCACAAGTGTGATAAAGGATAGTAATGTTGCCCCCTTTTTTTTATTCTTTTTTTTCTTTTTCTTTTTTCTATTTTTTTTCTTTTTCTGTTTCACTTTTCGATGGCCTCCATGGCTCTTTTCACAGGGGCAACACTCTAATATGATTACAAACTTTTTGGTACAAATAACTCATAATGAACAAAACATGATGTATAAAACTGTATGCCTCTGCCAGTGTAGCAGGATGTGCAATGATCTAGCGTAACATGGGTAAACCACACATCAGCTGTATAGAATCATGCAAAGCAATATATGTGATGAATGACAACAAGTCATGTAATGTAAGATGGATGTTGCATGGCAATATATCTCGGAACAGCTATGGAAATGCTGTGGTAGGTAGGTATGGTGGCTGTTTTGAGGAAGATGTATGGGCTTATGTGTAGGAGAACAAGAGGAAGTCTCCCACGGGGTTGGATGTACTGGCGAAGTATGCACAACTCTCAATGTGAGCAGAAGGCAATGCACAGCACCGAAGAGGCTAGCAAATATGGATGGTGGAAGTGCCAAAAACCGTAGCTTAACATTAGTCAAAAAGAACTCACAAGTTTATTGCAAACAACTAGCAGGTTCAACATTAAGAGCATGATTAAAATTCACTCCAAGAAGGGCCGTTCACGGCGGTACAAGTACCCCGTTAGATCCCTCGACCTTCAGCACAACTTAGTTATTACAATGAACTTTCAGACATGGAAAGCTATCAAGTCCAACTACACCTTCAACAATTTTAGAGTTTGTAGTACGGTACAAGCTTAAAGACAACAATCCACTAATGATTTTAACTTAATTAACCAGCAAGCTTTACCATCTAAATATCTCAAAACATTTGCAAAGAATCAAGTTATCAAAGTTTCAATGATCTACAAGATTATGCAAGTTTTCATACCACTACCACATGCAGCATTTTCTTTCTTCCAAGCAAACACCAACAACTTACTTAAACATAAACTCTCCAAATGATAATATAATGCAGCAAGAGAGTATTTATAAACACGTGCTAACAGCTCAAAGAGATGCATGAAAAACAGGAGCTAAAAGCACTGCAGTAGCTAGTTAAGAATACTCAACAAATATAAGTGAAGAACATGAGTATTCACATGAAAAAGCGGAGCGTGTCTCTCTCCCACACAAGGATTGCTAGGATCCGAATTTATTCAAACAAAACAAAAATAAAAGCACACAGACGCTCCAAGTAAAGCGCATAAGATGTGAAAGAATTAAAATATAGTTTCACTAGAGATGACCTGATAAGTTGTTGATGAAGAAGGGGATGCCTTGGGCATCCCCAAGCTTAGACGCTTGAGTCTCTCTGAATATGGTTGGGATGAACCACGGGGGCATCCCCAAGCTTAGCTTTTCACTCTTCTTGATCACATAATATCACCCTTCTCGCTTGATCCTTGAAAACTTCCTTCACACCAAACTCAAGACAGTTCTCATTAGAGGGTTAGTGCATAAACAAAAATTCTCATATTCTGTAATGAACAATCATTCCAAAGCTTCTGGACATTAGCTACAGCCACCAATGCTTTGTGGAGCAAAGAAATCCACACAAACATCGTAAAAGAGCGAATGCAAAACAAAAGGCAGAATCTGTCAAAAACAGAACAGTCTGAAGACGAATTTTTTCGAGGCACTTAAGTTGCTCAGATGGATCTGGCCAAAATAATGAAAGTTGCGTACATATCTCAGGAAGATGCGTGATTTTTCAGAATTTTTCGAATTTTCTACAGGGAGAAAGCTCAAATCGTGACAGCTAAAAATCTGTACTGCGCAGAAATCCAAATCTTGCATCAACTTTCAATATAGAACTTTACTTGGCACAACAATGCGATAAAATAAAGATACAAAGGAGTTGCTACAGAAGTGACAAAACTCCTTGACTCAAAGAAAATAAAAATAACAGCAAATAAAAACGATGGGTTGTCTCCCATAAGCGCTTTTCTTTAAAGCCTTTTAGCTAGGCATAGTGATTTTGATATGCTCTCATATATAAGAGTTGAATAAAGAGAGCATCAAAAGCAAATAAAACATTTAAATCTAACACTTTCTATGCATAGGAGTCTTGTAAGAAAAAAATCAATAAAGCAAAAGTGACTAGCATAGAAGGCAAAACAAGTGTAACTTCAAAAATTTCAACATAAAGAGAGAGACTTAATATTATTGTGATATATGAACCGTGTCTCCCTCTCTCATAAGGACCAGTAGGTCTTAAAGTACCCAGCAAATAAAAGCAAATCAAGAGAAAGCTCAAAACTTCATCATAAAGGAAGAAATTTAGTAACATGAAGATTTCTATAACCATACTTTCCTCTCTCAAAATAATTTTCAGTGGCATCATGAATAAACTCAACAATATAGCTATCACATAAAGCATTCTTATCATGATCCACATGCATAAAAGTATCATTACTCTCCACATAAGCATAATCAATTTTATTAGTAATAGTGAGAGTAAAACTATCACAACCATCATTGTTTCATCATAAATTGCAGGCATAGTATAATCATAATAAACTTTATCCTCCATAGTAGGTGGCACCAAAATACCACTATCATTATAATCATCATAAATTGGAGGCAAAGTATCATCAAAGAAAATTTTCTCCTCAAAACTTGGGGGACTAAAAATATCATATTCATCAAAACCAGCTTCCCCAAGCTTAGACTTTGCATAGCATTAGCAATAATGGTGTTCAAAGCATTTATAGTAATAACATTGCTACCATCATGCAAATAATTTTCCATAGGTTTTTTAATTTTCTCTTCAAAAGCATCATGTCCTAATTCAATATAAAGTTCATAAAGATCTCTAATTTTTTTGTTGTTTTCCATTAAGCCTAACTAGTGAAAATAAAAACAAGAAACAAAAAGATATAATTGCAGAATCTAAAGGAAATAACTTCGAGCACTCACACACTAGCAACATCTAGAAAATAGCTTAGTAGCCAGAGGATGTGAATACCTTTTACCTTACCTCCCCGGCAACGGCGCCAGAAAATAGCTTGATGTCTACGTGTGCTTCTATTCTTGTAGACAGTGTTGGGCCTCCAAGAGCAGAGGTTTGTAGAACAGCAGCAAGTTTCCCTTAAGTGAATCACCCAAGGTTTATCGAACTCAGGGAGGTAGAGGTCAAAGATATCCTCTCAAGCAACCCTGCAATTAAGATACAAGAAGTCTCTTGTGTCCCCAACACACCCAATACACTTGTCAGATGTATAGGTGCACTAGTTCGGCGAAGAGATAGTGAAATACAAGTAATATGGATGATTATAAGTAGTAACTGCAATCTGAAATAAAGATGGCAGCAAGCAAACATGTAGCAGAACTTGTTGTAAACGGTGTTTCAATGCTTAGAAACAAGGCCTAGGGATCATACTTTCACTAGTGGACACTCTCAACAATGATCTCATAACTGAATAAGTAAAAGCTACTCTTAAACACTCTCTTGTTGGATAACAAACACCATTCATTGTGTAGGGCTACAAAAGCACACCTCAAGCCGGAGTAAACAAGCGCCACAACGTCATAAAGGAATCACACACGGTGCACACACTGTCACCTTTACACCGTGGAGAGTACCGGAGTTCATATTAAAGTAACCTATAGAGTGCATAATAGATAAAGAGTAACATCTACATATTCAACTAGATTAGCACAACTGAACACAAGTAAATACTGCTCGGGATTATTCTCCTTCTTGATAACACAAGAGTACTACGTGTAGGGCTGCAAAAGCACTCCTCAAAGTCTGAGTAAACAAACACCACAATTCCCAAGAATAAGCCATGATAAATGTCTAAATTATTCATAGAGTCACACAAGTACCCACACTGTCACCTTGATACCGTGTTGTCACAATGACTCCAGAAACTAGACAAAATCACTTGAGTAGCATAAACATTATTAATGTATTCAGCGATACTAGCAATACACATGATCACATAAAGATCACACCATGGAGAGAGAGATGAACCACATAGCTACCGGTAGAGCCCTCAGCCTCGGGGGAGAACTACTCCCTCCTCATCATGGGAGTCAGCAGCGGCGATGAAGATGGCGGTGGTGTCGATGGAGATGACTCCGGGGGCAATTCCCCGTCCCGGCGGCGTGCCGGAACAGAGACTTCTGTCCCCCGAAACTTGTCGTCGATGGCGGCGGCGCTGCGGAACTCTTCTGGAAATATGACTTGGTTTTTAGGGTTTTCGTCTGAGGAATAATAGGCGAAGGGGCAACGTCGGTGGAGGCTCGAGGGGCCCACACCACCTGTGGCGCGGCAGGGGGCCCACCCGCGCCGGGGTGTGGTTTGGCCACCTCGGCGCCCTCCTTCGTCTCTCCTTCGGACTCCGTGACGGCGCTGGAAAAATAAGGACGTGGCCTTTTGTTTCGTGCAATTCCGAGAATATTCGCAGAAGTACTTTTCTGAAACCAAAAACAGCAGAAAACAGGGAACTGGCACTGTGGCATCTTGTTAATAGGTTAGTCCCAGAAAATGCATAAAATGATATAAAGTGTATATAAAATATGTAGCAATTGGTATAATATAAGCATGGAACAACAGAAATTATGGATACGTTGGAGACGTATCACTCTCCTCTCTTTGCCTCACTAGGGATAAACAAAAATACCATGCTACAAGGGTTGAGGGTGACCAAGCTTCTTCCTGTGACTAGATCTAGCATGTTCTTATTTTCACTTCATGTCATGATGCTTAAAGCTATACTCTGATTTATCTTAATTGCTAAGGTGTTATGATTTAGTTCGCATCTTGGTGGAGTATAAGAGAGATTAATAACCAAAAGATCTCTATGTTATGACTTGATGCCCATATAATTAGTAACTTGATATCAAACTTTGTGTTGCAATCTCATATGTCAACTCTATGTGTCCATCGTCTGCCACACCATTAAAAGAGAGAGTGCATTTGTGAAACCATGAACCCTGTTCCATTTGTAATCATAAGAAACACATTTCAACCACTTTTATCACTTTTCCATTTTCTGCCATTATTAAATCCGAAAATACAAAAACACTTTTCCATCTTGCATTCATCGTAAAAACCCAAAAATATCATTTATCATTGTTATCATCATCCTTGCACATTCATTCACCACCATTGCATATTTGTTTGTTGTTTGCATTGCATATTATCTTGATATCATTCATACACCTTGTGCTTGACAACCACAGGTGAGGTTGAGTACCAAAACAATTAACCTTGATTTGTAGGTGACCAAAAGAAGGATAGGAAGATAGATCTTTCACTACTGATTCCCCGAGAGTTCGATATTAAACCCTCGAGTCACCCTCGTGGGAAAAACACGTCTTCCACTTACTACATACTCTGCACTTGGAGGCTCAGCCTAACCCCGTATACTTTATCTTGCAGGTAGCTACTGAAGGCTATCACATCTACGGGTATCAAGACTATTTTCTGGCGCCGTTGCCGGGGAATCATAGCTGAAAAGATTTATCCAAGGAAGCTCCTGCACTAGTCTTGTTTTCTAGCGCCGGATTCATCACAACAAAGTCAACATCACCAACTTGTGCTAACACCTAAGTTTGGGGAGGTTGCACCTACGTGAGCATCATCTTATCCATCTTTACCTTCAAAGCAAATTATTTGTTTTGTCATTGTCATTGCATTGTCTTGCATTTGTATTCGGTTTGCATTCGTGAGACACATTTTATTTTCAGTTTTGCATATAAAAAAAAAAATACAAAAAAAAACTTGCTAAAATGGGAGAAAGAACTAAATTGTGTGACTACACAAACACTCCTAATGATCAATTTATCTCTAAAGCTATTGCCACACCTGAGATTACAGCTGATAGCTATGAAGTGAGTCCTAGTTTGTTGAACTTGATAACTAGGGAACAATTTGGTGGTAGTGCTATGGAGGATGCCTCTATGCATCTTCATGATTTTGTTGAAATATGTGACATGCAAAAGTTTAAGAATGTGAAAGTGATATCCTAAAACTGAAGCTATTTCCTTTTCACTTAGAGGAAAGCTAAAGAGTGGTTGCATTCATTGCCATCTGGTAGTATTAATTCTTGGGATGATCTTAAAGAAGCTTTCATTAAGAAATACTATCCTCCTGTTAAAATTTTGCAAAATAGAAACAACATCCTTTCTTTTAGGCAAAATGAAAATGAACATGTTGCTATGGCTTGGGATAGGATTAAACTTATGCTTCGAACTTGTCCTTCACATGGGGTTAATGAATGGACCATATTACACTCTTTCTACAATGGTTTAAACTACATGTCTAGAAACATACTTGATTCTGCTGCTGGAGGTGCTTTTATGAGTAAAACTATAGTAGAAGCTAAAAATATATTGGAAAGCATTTTGCAAAACTATAGTCAATGGCATACTGATAGGGCACCCAATCCTTCTAAGAAAGTGAATTCTATTGAGGAAACTAATGATTTGTCATCTAAGATGGATACTATTCTTGCTTTGCTTAATAAACCTAGTGTGAAAATATTCCTTTGCAAGAACTAGTTGGTAAAATTCTGAAAATATTGATGTCAACTTCATTAGGAACTATGGTAATAATGGGTATGGTAACAACAATTATAACTCTTATAACAAACCCCCATATGTGCCAAATAAATATGCTACTAGTGGTAATGTTTCTAGTGATTTGGAAAACACCATTAGATCTTTTATATCTACTCAAAAGAGCTTAATAAGGAATTTATCTCAAAGTTTGAAAAACAAGATGCTTTGTTTGAAAGGGTAGATCAGCTTGCTAAGGAAGTGTCATCATTAAAGAGCATCATTACAGCCCAAAAACATGAGGAAACAATTAAATATTGCCAAGAAGTTATCAATAAGTCTTGGGAACACATTCATGAGCAAGAGAGTTGCTAAAGAATCTATTGGGGTAATGAAAGAGAGAAGTTGAGGAAGTTAAAATGCTTAGTGAAGTCAAGGATCCTTCGCTTGACTTAGAAAATTGTAGCTTGCATGAACTAATCTCTATCTTACAAAAGTTTGCAAGTGATCCTTCCATCAACACTAATCAAGCTGGTTTTGGTTCTATATTGCTAATCATGTCTTGAAAGAAAAATTGCTAGGTACAACCAAGAGGCCATGATACCACCTAAGCTTGGGGATATATGGATTCCCAAGGTACTAGTAACTATTGGAAAAGAGACACACCATGCCATACTTGATCTAGGATCTAGTGTCTCTGTATCTAAAGAACTATATGAAGTGCTTGAATTGAAAAATCTTGAAAAATGCTCTATTGAACTTGCACTTGCTGATGATTCCATTAAACATGCTTTAGGGAAAAGTAAGTGATTTATGGTAGAGTTACATATGACTTTTGTGCCTGTGGATTTTCTAATCATGGACATGGGGAATAAAACCTCTAGTCCTATTATTCTTGGAAGACCTTTTCTTCGTACTACAGGTGCTATCATTGATTCAAAAGAGGGAACGTGAAGTTTCAGTTTCCACACAAGAAGTGCATGGAACACTTCCCAAGAAATAGGGGAACATCAAAGTTCAAGCTCCCTCATGAGCTTCATCCTCAATAAACAACAAGTAAGAAGCCTAGCTATATGGCTATAAAGAAAGCGCTTTGCGGGAGGCAACCCGGTTATTTTTATGTGTGATTTTCTTTGTGTCCTCTTGCTGTATCAAGAGAGTTTGTTTTTAGTTTAGTTTCTGCAGTTTTTATAAAGTGCCAAGTTTTACCCATTTTGGTTTGAAAAGTTGCTTATAGCGTTCGGAGATTTTATTCCTGCACGAATCTGTGCACGGTATGATTTTTAATTCTTATTCTGTAACTCCGAATGAGCTCATATTTGAACTGTAGTTGCAATTTTTCATCCTATGTATGCATGAATTTTGCAAATTTTTCGGAAAGTTTTAGGGTAGAAAAATACGTTTTGCTGCTGCTGTTTTTCTGGACAGATTCTGTCCCATTTTGTTTTATGCATGTTTTGAACTTTTAATTTGAATCTTTTTATTCAATGAGTTTATGAGTAGGCATACAACAATATACTTTCTGGACATTCATATGATTTTTGTTTAAGGATTATATGCAGCAAGAAACCTATTTGTTTATCACTACTAATGCACCCCACAAAAAGAGAATGAGAGAAACGGTGTTTTGAAGTTTTTTCACAGGGATTGGAGGAGATGCACCAAGAGCTATCCAAGGATGGTGAAGACCATAAGCTTGGGGATGTGAAGACAACCCCACTGGACCTACACACTCTCGGTTTGCACACGTCTAACTTCTGTTTTTCGATCGAAACACTTTATCGCATAAACTTGGAGCGTCTTTTTGTTTGTTTTTGGTTTGTTTGTTATTTTGTGAGACCACCACATTATCATTTATATGAGAGAGCTACTGGAAATATGGGTTGAAATATGTTGGATGCTTTTATATATTGGGAAAAGGGATGTTTGAGTTGATTTTTAATGATACATATAGTTGCATGATTCATGAGCTTGTTTATGAGTAATAATTTGCAAAGGCTTTATCAAGAGCTATCACTTATTCATGTTTTGATGCTGAATGTTATTTTACTTAGTTTTAACATGGATTAGTTAGTTCTATGGACACTCATGCATGCATCTAGATGGTCAACTTTCTCCCTCTTGCTAGCCCAAACATTCCAACAAGCAAAAACTTGTTTCCAACACCTTCAACCAAAGTTATTCCAGTGAGTCCACCATATCTACCTATTAGCTTTATGCTATTCCGAGTATGTATCATGATATTTGTGTTATCTATACCTCAGAATGAAAATGTTTATGTTATTGATTGTTATGGGAAAAGTTGGTTATATAGCTCTCACGAACTTGATGTACAACTTTATTTTTATTGCATAAATAAAACATGACCCATTGTGATTAATAATATGATGCTAGTGGCTTGATAAATGTCCGAGGTTGGGAGTTAGCCCATATGTGCTGTCACATGCAAAGCTTTCAACATGCTCCTTCATCATTTAGTTGATATCATGTACTTTTGTCTATGGATGCCTATCATGGTGAAATAAGGGGGTTTAAATGAGTTTGTATAAATGGTTAGAGAGACGCCTGGGCCGCTAATCTAAGCCATGCATCATTCATGGTGGAAATTTACTTACATGCTATGGTGAACCGTATGATGCACCTTATAATAAAAAGCTATTCCAATGGCAAATAAAAAGGGTGTTGAGGTTGTTCATCTTGTTTGTTTGTCTTGTCATTTTGATATGGGCTTGTTCCATATCCTGGGAAAAGAGGTACCCCAGTTGACGCTCTTGATGATACTATTATTACTTACAATGATAGAACTTGAACTTGCTTTGTTTCCTAAGTTGAGTAATCATGGTGTAGATACTTGTATTCAAGGGGCATGAGACACCTAACCTTTACTTTATCAAGCACACTACTCATATTTGCTTTCACATTAAACTTTAATCATTCAAGATGCTATGATAGGGGTAATGAGAAGAGTTTGAAAGTTAGATGAAACTTATGCATGCTTTACCTCTACTCACATATACATCTTTCTAATGTGTCCACATTTTATATTCAGATTTTCATCTACACTCAACGACCAATGTTAGGATGTTCTTACTTATCATTATGCATACATGTGGTCCATATTACTATCTTCTATGTTACACTTTGTGAACTATCATTGAACATCCTTGCATTGAATACTTGATATCACTTCATAAACTATTTTGCATATTGCTACTCCTTTGAAGAATGAATCATTTAACTCTATGTAGCAGTAGCAATCGTCTTTGATATCAATGTTAGTGCTATATTGCAAAGCCCATGTTAGTTTTATCACCTTCATACTCGAGGACGAGTATTGGTTAAGCTTGGGTATTTTGATGCATGTAAAATGCATACATGGACTTTGCACTATATCACTCATATTCCAATCATATTTGCATCATATAAGGGTTATACCACTGTTATTTAATGATTTTAGGAATAAAATAATTGTTTCCTATTTTTACGGAATTAACCCTGCGCAGGCAGAAAACCCTATTTTTTCCTTTTATGTTTCAGGGACCCAAACGTCGTCAGAAAAATATGGAAAAATACAGAGGTCATTATTTTGGAAGGAGGAAGACGTAGGAGCGAAGGAATCAAGCAAACAGAGCCCGGAAGGCCAAAAAGGGGGTGGCCCACGCGGCCACTGTACCTGGCCACGTGGGGCCCACCAATTTGGGCCTCGGAGCTCCACAGCCGTCGATCTTTCTTCCACCGCATTCGTCCTGACCTAAAAACGCCTATAAAAGAAGTCCCACAACGTTCTCGAAAACAAGCGCCGCCATATCACAGAAACACGAAAACGGAGATCTGGAGCTGCAGATTGGAGGGGGAAAACTCCGGCTTGGCGCTGCCGGGGTGGTCTCCATCTTCTCCATCGACATCTCCACCATCTCCATCATGAAGATGGAGTAATCCACCTCTGGACTATGGGTTTGTGGAAGTAACATATGTATCTCTCCTCTCTTTGAGCTTCACTAATTAGTACCATATGAGCTGCTGAACATGATTACGGTCATATATGTAATTCCTATGTGGTGGATCTTTTTATGAGTTAATATATGTTGAGATTGCAAATGTTTGTTTCAGTTATGAGTATAGATGCATATTATGTACCCCGTTCTTATCTACTTGTTATGATCAAGCATGTTTATGAGGGCGTGTGTGGGGTGATGTGTGCATTAATTGGAGTAACGGGGGGTGGTGAGTGCGGTAAGCTGACACTGAAATATCGCGATCCACTTGGGTGTTTACCTTACTTTGTTGGCTCACTAGGATAAACAAAAATATCATGCTACAAGGGTTGAGGGTGACCAAGCTTCTTCATGTGACTAGATCTAGCATGTTCTTATTTTCACTTCATGCCATGATACTTAAAGCTATACTCTGATTTATCTTAATTGCTAAGGTGTTATGATTTAGTTCGCATCTTGGTGGAGTATAAGAGAGATTAATAACCAAAATATCTCTATGTTAGGACGTGATGCCCATATAATTAGTAACTTGATATCAAACTTTGTGTTGCAATCTCATATGTCAACTCTATGTGTCCATCGTCTGCCACACCATTAAAAGAGAGAGTGCATTTGTGAAACCATGAACCCCGGTCCATTTTTAATCATAAAAAACACCTTTCCAACCATTTTTATCACTTTTCCATTTTCTGCCATTATTAAATCCGAAAATATAAAAACACTTTTCCATCTTGCATTCATCATAAAAAACCCAAAAATATCATTTATCATTGTTATCATCATCCTTGCACATTCATTCACCACCATTGCATATTTGTTTGTTGTTTGCATTGCATATTTATCTTGATATCATTCATACACCTTGTGCTTGACAACCACAGGTGAGGTTGAGTACCAAAAAATAATTAACCTTATTTTGTAGGTGACCAAAGGAAGGATAGGAAGATAGATCTTTCACTACTGATTCCCGAGAGTTCGATATTAAACCCTCGAGTCACCCTCGTGGGGAAAACACGTCTTCCACTTACTACATACTCTGCACTTGGAGGCTCAACCTAACCCCGTATACTTTATCTTGCAGGTAGCTACTGAAGGCTATCACATCTACGGGTATCAGCGCCCACGCTGCCTGGCCGCCGGAGGCGCTGGGGACGCGCATGTCTGGCGGGCACGGGTACCCGCACCAGTACAGGGCCCATGCCTCGTTCTTGCGGAGGCTGCGGCGGCCAAAGCCGTTAGCGGCGGCGCCGTCGTCGGCCATTGCTGCTGGCGAGGAGGGGGAGGAAGAGAGCAGAAGGGACGGCGAGGGCTGGCGAGAGGGAGGGAGGCGAAAGCTGGTGTGGAGGGACGGCGAGGGGCGGAGGATTTTATAGCGCGGCGCGGCCAGGCGAAGGGGTGGTGGTGGTGCGCCATTACTGCGCCGCATGCCCGTCGATTGACGTCGAAGCGACGCGCACCATTACTCCGGCAGCCTTTGACCGGCGCGCTCACTTGCCGCTGGCCACGCCATTAACTCCGGCAGCCTTTGACCGGCGCGGGAGCCGAGAGGATGAGGACACGGCCGTTCACGGGCGGTTCTGTTCCGCGCCATTTTCTCCCGCGTCGCTGACAGCGCTGGCCCGCGTCGCCTTTTCCCGCCATTTCGCCCCCCCAGGCCGAACCCAGTGGGCTGGGTTTCGCCTGGGTGCGCCGGCGCTATTTTCCGCCGAAACGGCGCTAACTGGGCTTCTGGGGGGCCGAGTGGTGCGAAAACGGCGCTATTTGGCCGGCGCGGCGCCAAAAAGACCTCCTGGGGGGGGCTGGTGCCTGGTTGACGGGAGAGTATTTGAGGATGATGATGATGGTGATGATGAGTACTTCCCCGGCAACGGCGCCAGAAAACAGCTTGATGGCTACGTGTTGTGAACCCCAAGAGGAAGGTTATGATGTAGACAGCAGAAGTTTTCCCTTGAATAATCTACCCAAGGTTATCAATCCAGTAGGACTTGACGATCTATCGGAAGGTTGTTGATGTTGACTCCCCCTGGCGCTAGGGAGCTTGCACCAACGTGGAATCTGCACAGACACAAACCAGAACTTTGCCCAACACGAAACAGAGAGGTTGTCAATCTCTCCGGTCTTGCAGAAACAAAGAGTTAAACGTATGGTGTGGAAAACAGCAGGAAAAACAGCAAGTAACAGGAAACAGATGATTGCAGCAGGTTGTGTAAACAGTATGAGGAAATTGGACCAGGGTCCACAGTTCACTAGTGGTGTCTCTCTCAGAACAGATAACTAGCATGTTGGGTAAACAAATTACAGCTGGGCAATTGACAAATAGAGAGGGCATAACAATGCAATACATGCCAAGATGTCTACTATGAAATCTAGTTGGGCATTACAACAAAGTACATAGACCGTTATTCCAACCGCATCTATGCCTAAATAATCCACCTTCAAGGCAGCATCCGCATCCTGTTCAGTATTAAGTTGCTAACAACAGATTATTGCATGAAGTAAAGTGTGTAATGTAATCAATACAAGTGCCCTTGGACACTGCACCAATGTTTTATCCCTAGTAGCAACAGCACATCTACCATCTTAGACCTTTCTGTCACTGATCCAGATATCTAGAGACTGAACCCACTATCGAGCATAAATACCCCCTCTTGGAGTCACAAGCATCTACTTGGCCAAAGCATCTACTAGCAACGGAGAGCATGCAAGATCAAGAGCACATAGATAAACAACTTGAATAAACATGGTATCAATATTCATCGGATCCCAGCAAACACAACATCTAGCATTACAATAAGATGATCTTGATCATGTTAGGCAGCTCACAAGATCTAAACATGGAGGCACAAGGTAGAGAGACAACCATCTAGCTACTGCTATGGACCCGTAGTCCAGGGGTGGACTACTCACGCATCACTCCGGAGGCAGGCATGGTGATGTAGAGCCCTCCGGTGATGATCTCCCCTCCGGCAGGGTGCCGGGAAGAGCTTCAGAACTCCTCCGATCTGAGATTGACGATGACGGCCGCGACGGAACTTTTCGTGGAATATGATCGACCGTAATAGGGTTTTCGCGTCGCGGAGAATATATAGGCGAAGAGGCGGCGTCGGTGGCCGAGGGGGGCCACCACGCCATAGGGGGGCGCGGGCCCACCCTGGGCCGCGCCCTAGTGTGGCGTGGCCCCCTGGTGGGTCTGCTCCGACTCCCCTTTGGACTCCGTGATCTCCTCGTGATATTATTGACGATGTCTTTTGTTTCGTCCAATTCCGAGAATATTTCCTTAATAGATTTTCTGAAACCAAAAACAGCAGAAAACAGGGAACTGGCACTGTGGCATCTTGTTAATAGGTTAGTCCCAGAAAATGCATAAAAATGATATAAAGTGTAACCAAAACATGTAGCAATTGATATAATAACAGCATGGAACATCAAAAATTATAGATACGTTTGAGACGTATCAAGCATCCCCAAGCTTAGTTCCTGCTCGTCCTCGAGTAGGTAAACGATAAAAACAGATAATTTTTGAAGTGACATGCTACCAACACAATCTTTGATCAAATAACAATGTAATGCACATGATCTGAATGAAGTGATCCAAGCCAATGGTCTATAGTTTGCAAGCAAGTAAATAAAGAGTAAACATAAGTGATCACACAAGTGCAAACTTTCATGAATAATACTATAAAACATTTAGAGATATAATAGTCTAACATAATAGTTAGCTCACAGCAGCAATAATTCTCAACATGAAAGTGTTTGTATCAACACAAAGGAAGATAATAGCTTCAGCTTTTGCTTCAACTTTCAACATGTATATCATATAGATAATGTCAATGCAAAGAATATGATCAACCAAACACAAAGTTATGTAAAAACTGTTATACTGGAGTTGACAATGATGTTTGCTTAAGTAGACAGAAAGAAGTGGGAAAACTGACTCAACATAAAAGTAAAAGAATGGCCCTTCGCAGAGGGAAGCAGGGATTAACATCATGTGCTAGAGCTGTAGTTCCCGAAGGCATATAGAGAGCATAAAATATTGTTTTGTAAGGTAATGGTGTATACAGGTGTCAACAAATCAAATAGCAGGTACTTGTCATCTTCCATGGCTAACTAACTTTTAGAGCGGTTCCGAGAGTTTTTAGGACTGCACTTGTAACAAGCACTTATTGGTGACACTCCTCCCAACCATTTACTTTCCACAAACCATGGCTAACCGAATCCTCGGGTGCCCACCAACATTCACCATGGAGGAGTGTCTATTTATTTATTTATAGGGTGGACTAACCAGCTCTTTAATGCAAAATAAAAGGTGGAGAAGCAGATGAAGCTGCCAATCCTTGTAAATTAATTAGCATGGAAGATGACAAATCTCACTACTACGTCCTTATGAGCTTTTCAAGTAGTGACACAAAAAGGAAATGTAACAGTTTTGAGTAGTTAGTAGATAGCACATGAAGAAATTTACTTGGAATGGTGAAAACACCACATAATAGGTAGGTATGGTGGACACAGGTGGCATGGATTTGGCTCAAGGTTTTGGATGTACAAGAAGCATTCCCTCTTAGTACAGAGTTTAGGCTAGCAAGGTTATTATAAGCAAACATCATTATCAACTGGAATAGCAAGAGTGTACATAAAACACAAGGTTTGACGAACCATAGACTCCCACTGTCTTCCTTGTTAACACATAGCCTTCATCCAAAAATTATCTAGACTACTATGGACTTCCAATTATGCAACAGATTATTATAGCAGAAAATCCTTATAGTAGTTCTTCATTAATAGCCATTACTTACATGATGCACAAGCTTAAACATTAATTACTTGACAGCTCAAAACAATTGGCAAGCATCAAATTACTCAAGACAACGATCTAAAAAGATTCATGTAAGCATTTTATACCACTACCACATGCATAGCATTTTTCTGGTCCAACCAAACACCAATCAACTTATTTGACAACTCTCCAAACAGATATAAGTGAAGCAAGAGAGTACTTTCTTCAAAAGAAACTGAAAGCTCTAACAAGAGATATGAAAAACTGAGAGCTAACAGCAATAACAGCAACTAGACAGGAATACTCAACAAGTATAAGTGAAGCACAAGAGTATTCTAATGAAAAAGTGGAGCGTGTCTCTCTCCCAAACATGAATACTAGGATCCAACAAGTATAGCACAGCAAACAAAACAAAACAAACTGAAAACAAAAACACACTGACGCTCCAAGGAAGAGTACACTAGCATGAAGCAATAAAAATATAGCACCATTAGAGATGACCTGATAATTTGTAGATGAAGAAGGGGATGCCTTGGGCATCCCCAAGCTTAGATGCTTGAGTCTTCTTGAAATATGCTGGGGAGGTAAGCCTCCCCAAGCTTAAGCTCTTCACTCTTCTTGATCATGTAATATCATTCTCCTCTATCAACACTTGAAAACTTCCTTCACACCAAAACTTAACAGCTTTTCTCATTAGCAGGTTAGTGCACTAAAAGATAATACTTCAAAGTTCTAGCAAAGACAAAACTCACAAGCCAACTATTTTAAACATTAGCCACTGTTACTAGGCTCAAGTGGGCACTTTTACACGAAAAGAAACCACTTAAAAACTTGTAAAAGAGAGAATGCAAAATAAAAGACAGAATCTGTCAAACCAGAACAGTCTGTAATGACGAATTTTTTCGAGGCACTTACGATGCTCAGATGAAGAACTTTTGAAATAATGAAAGTTGCGTAACATCATCAGGAACATGCACAAAAAGTTTCAGCATTTTTCGATTTTTTCTGATTTTCTACTGAATTAAACGGTGACGAACAGCAATCTGTCCAATGCAGTCCCGAAAATAAATACCAACTTTGCATTAGTAACTCTCCTTGGCACAACAAAACAGCAAATAAAAGATACAAAGGAGTTGCTACAGAGGTAAACAAGCATCCTTGACTAATACTGAAAATAAAATATAATGGGTTGCCTCCCAAAAGCGCTTTCTTTTAATGCCTTTTAGCTAGGCTAGAAGATTTTAATGATGCTCTCATAAGAATAAGAGTTGAAAAACAAAAGAGAGCATCAAGAGGCAAATATCAAACACATTTAAGTCTAACCCACTTCTATGCAAAGGAATCTTATAACAAAAAAATTATTGAAGCATAAAGCAACTAGCATAGAAAGATGAAACAAATATACTTCAAAACTTTCAACATAAAGAGAGGTGTTTTAGTGACTTGAAAACTTTTACAACCATATTTTCCTCTCTCATAATAACTTTCAGTAGCATCATGAACAAACTCAACAATATAACTATCACATAAAGCATGCTTTTCATGATCTACAAACACATAATTTTTATTAAGCTCGAAAACAGTGGGGTTATTAAACCCACTTTTGACAATAGTAGTATAATTAATATCATTAGCAATATAGGACCATCATCAAGAGCATTATCATATATAACATTAGGGAGCACATTTTTACTTTCTGCAATTTCCTTTTCTTGAGTCAAGGAGGATGTTTTTTCAAATTTATCAAAAAGAGATATTTCAATAGAATCATGACATTCAACAGTATAGCACTTTCCTCCTTAGATAGGCGTGGAGGGCAATCATATAATGTAAGAGTTAAAGAGTTACTATCATTAGAAGGTAGATCCTCCTTTTGTCCATCACTCTCTCCTCTTTTTCATCCAATGAGCTTTCAGTTTTAGCAGTTTCTTCTCCCACAGGTTCCTGAAAGTAGCAAGTTGTTCTGGAGAATAAATTTTCTCAAGAAATTCAGTGATATAAGGATTATCATTATAATATTCAAGGCAATAACCAAGTATAGCATAATTCTCAGTTCTATAAGGAGCATCATCATTTGAATATAACCAGCAATTTCATAGGCACCCTTAAAAACAAAAATTCTTCAATTCGCTCAAGATTACCAAAGTCATAATTTCCTTTAGCATAAGCAGCCAAAGTTTCATTATCATTATAATCACATTGGAAAGGGAGGTGTTTATGCCTTCTACAACATAAAGATTCATTAAAGCAGTAGGATTCATCATAAGTAGAGCACAAGTTTTTAGCAAAATAATTCAATCTACTTATTTGTTCCCATAAATATTTCCCTTTTTGAGACAAGCGGTATTCCTTATAGTAATTATGTTGTTCCTCCGCGAACCCACTTAGCCAATAAGATTTTGTTTCAAACAGAGAAGACATTGATAGCAAATAAATAACTAGACATAATAACAAACCGAAATAAACTAGATGCAAGAAACTAATTTTTTTTTGGGTTTTTGATTTTTAACAGCAAGCAAAACAAAACTAAAACAAGACAAAAAACAAAGTAAAGAGATTGGAACTGAGAGACTCCCCTTTCCAATAGCCTCCAAGTCCCCGGCAACGGCGCCAGAAAACAGCTGGTGCCTGGTTGACGGGAGAGTATTTGAGGATGATGATGATGGTGATGATGAGTACTTCCCCGGCAACGGCGCCAGAAAACAGCTTGATGGCTACGTGTTGGTGAACCCCAAGAGGAAGGTTATGATGTAGACAGCAGAATTTTCCCTTGAATAATCTACCCAAGGTTATCAATCCAGTAGGACTTGACGATCTATCGGAAGGTTGTTGATGTTGACTCCCCCTGGCGCTAGGGAGCTTGCACCAACGTGGAATCTGCACCGACACAAACCAGAACTTTGCCCAACACGAAACAGAGAGGTTGTCAATTGATGTCTACGTGTGCTTCTATTCTTGTAGACAGTGTTGGGCCTCCAAGAGCAGAGGTTTGTAGAACAGCAGCAAGTTTCCCTTAAGTGAATCACCCAAGGTTTATCGAACTCAGGGAGGTAGAGGTCAAAGATATTCCTCTCAAGCAACCCTGCAATTAAGATACAAGAAGTCTCTTGTGTCCCCAACACACCAATACACTTGTCAGATGTATAGGTGCACTAGTTCGGCGAAGAGATAGTGAAATACAAGTAATATGGATGATTATAAGTAGTAACTGCAATCTGAAATAAAGATGGCAGCAAGCAAACATGTAGCAGAACTTGATGTAAACGGTGTTTCAATGCTACTCTTAAACACTCTCTTGTTGGATAACAAACACCATTCATTGTGTAGGGCTACAAAAGCACACCTCAAGCCGGAGTAAACAAGCGCCACAACGTCATAAAGGAATCACACACGGTGCACACACTGTCACCTTTACACCGTGGAGAGTACCGGAGTTCATATTAAAGTAACCTATAGAGTGCATAATAGATAAAGAGTAACATCTACATATTCAACTAGATTAGCACAACTGAACACAAGTAAATACTGCTCGGGATTATTCTCCTTTTTGACAACACAAGAGTACTACGTGTAGGGCTGCAAAAGCACTCCTCAAAGTCTGAGTAAACAAACACCACAGTTCCCAAGAACAAGCCATGATAGATATCTAAATTATTCATAGAGTCACACAAGTACCCACACTGTCACCTTGATACCGTGTTGTCACAACGACTCCAGAAACTAGACAAAATCACTTGAGTAGCATAAACATTATTAATGTATTCAGCGATACTAGCAATACACGATCACATAAAGATCACACCATGTGAGAGAGAGATGAACCACATAGCTACCGGTAGAGCCCTCAGCCTTGGGGGAGACTACTCACACATGGTCATGGTGAGCACACTTGATGGAGAGGTTGATGAAGAGGTGCAGCCCGGAGAGGAGACGGAAGCCCGCAGCAGCCACGGCGCGGCGGCGGCGGCCCGTGGAGGCGGCGGCTGCCCTTGGTGATGGAGATGGAGTTGAGGAGGTTCTCCTCCCCAAGATGGCTGCTGGGGAGGAGGAAAATTCGTGGTATGGGGCTCTTCCCACGACCTAGGGTTTCCTCCCTTATATAGACTCTCGGATTTCCGTCATCCCATCTAGGGCTGCAGTAAATCGGGAATATCTCGGCCGCCCGGACTCGGAATTGGGTGAATTTTAACTCTAAATCGATTCTCGCGAAATTTCCTGCAACTTCCTTTTCGGGGAGACTTCCGTTTGACGCCGTCTTGAGCCGTAACGTGACCATCTTTGAAAAAACGTTTTCAGACAGATTTCTGGAAAGTCCCAATTCGACTCCAATATGGTTTCCTTTTGTATTTTTGATAATTTCTACACAACAAATAGGAAAACATGAAGATTTTGCACTTTGGCAACTATTAGTAGGTTAATCCAATAAATGTCATAATATGATATAAAGTGTATATAAAACATGTAGCAATTGATATAATATAAACATGAAACATCAGAAATTATAGATACGTTGGAGACGTATCAAGCATCCCCAAGCTTAGTTCTACTCGTCCTCGAGTAGGTAAAACGATAACAACAAATAATTTCTGAGGAGACATGCTTTCACACAATCTTGATCAATATATTGCAAGGCTCATGTCATGAATGAAGTGACTCAAAGCAATGATCTATAGTTTGCTAACAAATAGATAAAGAGTAAACAATGAATCATATAAGCAAAAACTTTTCATGAATAGTACTTTCAAGACAAGCATCAAAAAGTTTTGCATAAGAGGTAACTCATAAAGCAATAGATTCAAAGTAAAAGGCATTGAAGCAACACAAAGGATGATTAAGTTTCAGCATTTGCTTTCAACTTGTAACATGTATATCTCATGGATAGTTGTCAACATAAAGCAATATAACAAGTGCAATAAGTAAATATGTAAGAATCAATGCACACAAAGTTGACACAAGTGTTTGCTTCTAAGATAGAAAGGAGTAGGTAAACTGACTCAACATAAAGTAAAAGATAGGCCCTTCGCAGAGGGAAGCAGGGATTAAATCATGTGCTAGAGCTTTTTAAGTTTTCGAAAGCATATAGAGAGCAAAAATAAGTATTTGAGAGGTGTTTGTTGTTGTCAACGAATGGTAGTGGGCACTCTAACCCCCTTGTCAACCAGACTTTCAAGAGCGGCTCCCATGAAGGACGTTATCTCTACCAGCAAGGTAGATCATCCCTCTTCTCTTTTGTTTACACATGTATTTTAGTTTCTTTATAGATGACACTCCTCCCAACCTTTTGCTTACACAAGCCATGGCTAACCGAATCCTCGGGTGCCTTCCAACATTCACATACCATGGAGGAGTGTCTATTTGCAAATTAAGTTGCTTACTGATAAATCAGGGCAAAACATGTGAAGAGAATTATTAATGAAAGTTGTAATTAATTGGGGCTGGGCACCCCGTTGCCAGCTCTTTTTGCAAATTATTGGATAAGCGGATGTATATGCCACTAGTCCATTGGTTGAAAGTCTGTCAGAAGTAAATGACAAGATTGAAAGATAAAACACCACATACTTCCTCATGAGCTATAAAACATTGACACAAATAAGGAGTAATAAAGTTTTGAATAGTTTAAAGTAGCACATGAAATATTTACTTGGAATGGCAGGAAATACCACATAGTAGGTAGGTATGGTGGACACAAATGGCATGGGTTTTGGCTCAAGTTTTGGATGCACGAGAAGCATTCCCTCTCAGTACAGAGTTTTAGGCTAGCAAGGTTGTTTGAAGCAAACACAAGTATAAACCGGTACAGCAAGAATCACATAAAAACATATTGCAAGTATTATAAGACTCTACACTGTCTTCCTTGTTGCTCAAACATTTTACCAGAAAATATCTAGACCTTAGAGAGAACAAATATGCATCCCAAGTCTCAACAAGCTCTACGGTAGTTCTCCACTACTAGGCTTTAACTACATGATGCAAGAGCTTAAACATGATCTACTTGAGAGCTCAAAACAATTGCAAAGTATCAAATCGAAACAAGACAATGATCTACAAGAATGCATATGTCTTTTCCAATACCAACTACTACATGTAGCATTTTCTTTCTTCCAAACAAACACCAATCAATTTATTTAAACATAAACTCTCCAAATGATAATATAATGCAGCAAGAGAGTATTTATAAACAAGTGCTAACAGCTCGAAGAGATGCATGAAAAACAGGAGCTAAAAGCACTGCAGTAGCTAGTTAAGAATACTCAACAAATATAAGTGAAGAACATGAGTATTCACATGAAAAAGCGGAGCGTGTCTCTCTCCCACACAAGGATTGCTAGGATCCGAATTTATTCAAACAAAAAAAAATAAAAGCACACAGACGCTCCAAGTAAAGCGCATAAGATGTGAAAGAATTAAAATATAGTTTCACTAGAGATGACCTGATAAGTTTGTTGATGAAGAAGGGGATGCCTTGGGCATCCCCAAGCTTAGACGCTTGAGTCTCTCTGAATATGGTTGGGATGAACCACGGGGGCATCCCCAAGCTTAGGCTTTTCACTCTTCTTGATCACATAATATCACCCTTCTCGCTTGATCCTTGAAAACTTCCTTCACACCAAACTCAAGACAGTTCTCATTAGAGGGTTAGTGCATAATCAAAAATTCTCATATTCTGTAATGATACAATCATCCCAAAGCTTCTGGACATTAGCTACAGCCACCAATGCTTTGTGGAGCAAAGAAATCCACACAAACACAGTAAAAGAGCGAATGCAAAACAAAAGGCAGAATCTGTCAAAAACAGAACAGTCTGGAATGACGAATTTTTTCGAGGCACTTAAGTTGCTCAGATGGATCTGGCCTAAAATAATGAAAGTTGCGTACATATCTCAGGAAGATGCGTGATTTTTCGGAATTTTTCGAATTTTCTACAGGAGAAAAGCTCAAATTCGTGACAGCCAAAAATCTGTCACTGCGCAGAAATCCAAATCTTGCATCAACTTTCAATATAGAACTTTACTTGGCACAACAATGCGATAAAATAAAGATACAAAGGAGTTGCTACAGAAGTAACAAAACTCCTTGACTCAAAAAAAATCAAAAATAACAGAAAATAAAAACAATGGGTTGTCTCCCATAAGCGCTTTTCTTTAAAGCCTTTTAGCTAGGCATAGTGATTTTTATGATGCCCACATAAAGATGAGAGTTGAAACATAAAAGAGAGCATCAAGAAGCATATATAAAACATGTTTAAATCTAACACTCTTTCTATGCATAGGAGTCTTGTAAGAAAAAATCAATAAAACACAAGTGACTAGCATAGAAAGGCAAAACAAGTGCAACTTCAAAATTTCAACATAAAGAGAGAAGACTTAATATTATTGTGATATATGAAACATGTCTCCCTCTCTCATAAGGACCAGTAGGTCTTAAAGTACCCAGCAAATAAAAGCAAATCAAGAGAAAGCTCAAAACTTCATCATAAAGAGAAGAAATTTAGTAACATGAAGATTTCTATAACCATACTTTCCTCTCTCAAAATAATTTTCAGTGGCATCATGAATAAACTCAACAATATAGCTATCACATAAAGCATTTTATCATGATCCACATGCATATAAGTATCATTACTCTCCACATAAGCATAATCATTTATTAGTAATAGTGAGAGTAAAAGTATCACACCATCATTGTATCATCATAAATTGAGGCATAGAATAATCATAATAAATTTTATCCTCAATAGTAGATGGACTGAAATATCATATTCATCATTGTAAACATCATATATAGGAGGCATATCATAATCAACATAAACTATATCCTCAATAGTAGGTGGACTGAAAATATCACAATGATTATAATTATCATATATTGGAGGCAAAGTATCATCAAAGCAAATTTCTCCTCAAAACTTGGGGGACTAAAAATATCATATTCATCAAAACCAGCTTCCCCAAGCTTAGAGCTTTGCATAGCATTAGCAATAATGGTGTTCAAAGAATTTATAGTAATAACATTGCTACCATCATGCAAACAATTCCATAGGTTTTTTAATTTTCTCTTCAAAAGCATCATGTCCTAATTCAATATAAAGTTCATAAAGATCTCTAATTTTTTTTTGTTTTCCATTAAGCCTAACTAGTGAAAATAAAAACAAGAAACAAAAAGAAATAATTGCAGAATCTAAAGGAGATACCTTCCAACGCTTACCTCCCCGGCAACGGCGCCAGAAAATAGCTTGATGTCTACGTGTGCTTCTATTCTTGTAGACAGTGTTGGGCCTCCAAGAGCAGAGGTTTGTAGAACAGCAGCAAGTTTCCCTTAAGTGAATCACCCAAGGTTTATCGAACTCAGGGAGGTAGAGGTCAAAGATATTCCTCTCAAGCAACCCTGCAATTAAGATACAAGAAGTCTCTTGTGTCCCCAACACACCCAATACACTTGTCAGATGTATAGGTGCACTAGTTCGGCGAAGAGATAGTGAAATACAAGTAATATGGATGATTATAAGTAGTAACTGCAATCTGAAATAAAGATGGCAGCAGCAAACATGTAGCAGAACTTGATATAAACGGTGTTTCAATGCTTAGAAACAAGGCCTAGGGATCATACTTTCACTAGTGGACACTCTCAACAATGATCTCATAACTGAATAAATAAAAGCTACCTTAAACACTCTCTTGTTGGATAACAAACACCATTCATTGTGTAGGGCTACAAAAGCACACCTCAAGCCGGAGTAAACAAGCGCCACAACGTCATAAAGGAATCACACACGGTGCACACACTGTCACCTTTACACCGTGGAGAGTACCGGAGTTCATATTAAAGTAACCTATAGAGTGCATAATAGATAAAGAGTAACATCTACATATTCAACTAGATTAGCACAACTGAACACAAGTAAATACTGCTCGGGATTATTCTCCTTCTTGACAACACAAGAGTACTACGTGTAGGGCTGCAAAAGCACTCCTCAAAGTCTGAGTAAACAAACACCACAGTTCCCAAGAACAAGCCATGATAGATATCTAAATTATTCATAGAGTCACACAAGTACCCACACTGTCACCTTGATACCGTGTTGTCACAACGACTCCAGAAAGTAGACAAAATCACTTGAGTAGCATAAACATTATTAATGTATTCAGCGATACTAGCAATACACACGATCACATAAAGATCACACCATGTGAGAGAGAGATGAACCACATAGCTACCGGTAGAGCCCTCAGCCTTGGGGGAGACTACTCACACATGGTCATGGTGAGCACACTTGATGGAGAGGTTGATGAAGAGGTGCAGCCCGGAGAGGAGACGGAAGCCCGTAGCAGCCACGGCGCGGCGGCGGCGGCCCGTGGAGGCGGCGGCTGCCCTTGGTGATGGAGATGGAGTTGAGGAGGTTCTCCTCCCCAAGATGGCTGCTGGGGAGGAGGAAAATTCGTGGTATGGGGCTCTTTCCACGACCTAGGGTTTCCTCCCTTATATAGACTCTCGGATTTCCGTCATCCCATCTAGGGCTGCAGTAAATCGGGAATATCTCGGCCGTCCGGACTCGGAATTGGGTGAATTTTAACTCTAAATCGATTCTCGCAAAATTTCCTGCAACTTCCTTTTCGGGGAGACTTCCGTTTGACGCCGTCTTGAGCCCGTAATGTGACCATCTTTGAAAAACGTTTTCAGACAGATTTCTGGAAAGTCCCAATTCGACTCCAATATGGTTTCCTTTTGTATTTTCGATAATTTCTACACAACAAATAGGAAAACATGAAGATTTTGCACTTTGACAACTATTAGTAGGTTAATCCAATAAATGTCATAATATGATATAAAGTGTATATAAAACATGTAGCAATTGATATAATATAAGCATGAAACATCAGAAATTATAGATACGTTGGAGACGTATCATCAATCTCTCCGGTCTTGCAGAAATAAAGAGTTAAACGTATGGTGTGGAAAAACAGCAGGAAAAACAGCAAGTAACAGGAAACAGATGATTGCAGCAGGTTGTGTAAACAGTATGAGGAAATTGGACCAGGGTCCACAGTTCACTAGTGGTGTCTCTCTCAGAACAGATAACTAGCATGTTGGATAAACAAATTACAGCTGGGCAAATGACAAATAGAGAGGGCATAACAATGCAATACATGACAAGATGTCTATTATGAAATCTAGTTGGGCATTACAACAAAGTACATAGACCGTTATTCCAACCACATCTATGCCTAAATAATCCACCTTCAAGGCAGCATCCGCATCCTGTTCAGTATTAAGTTGCTAACAACAGATTATTGCATGAAGTAAAGTGTGTAATGTAATCAATACAAGTGCCCTTGGACACTGCACCAATGTTTTATCCCTAGTAGCAACAGCACATCTACCATCTTAGACCTTTCTGTCACTGATCCGGATATCTAGAGACTGAACCCACTATCGAGCATAAATACCCCCTCTTGGAGTCACAAGCATCTACTTGGCCAAAGCATCTACTAGCAACGGAGAGCATGCAAGATCAAGAGCACATAGATAAACAACTTGAATAATCATGGTATCAATATTCATTGGATCCCAGCAAACACAACATCTAGCATTACAATAAGATGATCTTGATCATGTTAGGCAGCTCACAAGATCTAAACATGGAGGTACAAGGTAGAGAGACAACCATCTAGCTACTGCTATGGACCCGTAGTCCAGGGATGGACTACTCACGCATCACTCCGGAGGCAGGCATGGTGATGTAGAGCCCTCCGGCGATGATCTCCCCTCCGGCAGGGTGCCGGGAAGAGCTTCAGAACTCCTCCGATCTGAGATTGACGATGACGGCCGCGACGGAACTTTTCGTGGAATATGATCGACCGTAATAGGGTTTTCGCGTCGCGGAGAATATATAGACGAAGAGGCGGCGTCGGTGGCCGAGGGGGCCCACCACGCCATAGGGGGGCGCAGGCCCACCCTGGGCCGCGCCCTAGTGTGGCGTGACCCCCTGGTGGGTCTGCACCGACTCCCCTTTGGACTCCGTGATCTCCTCGTTATATTATTGACGATGTCTTTTGTTTCGTCCAATTCCGAGAATATTTCCTTAATAGATTTTCTGAAACCAAAAACAGCAGAAAACAGGAAACTGGCACTGTGGCATCTTGTTAATAGGTTAGTCCCAGAAAATGCATAAAAATGATATGAAGTGTAACCAAAACATGTAGCAATTGATATAATAACAGCATGGAACATCAAAAATTATAGATACGTTTGAGACGTATCAGGGGCTCTGGGGGGCACGGCTGGAGATGCCCTTAGGAACCATATTCTCTAAAAAATCTACGAAATTTGTTTGAATCAGATGAGCCCTCACTTTGTCCTTAATATCATTGAAAGCTTCATACATCGAGAGATTTTATGACATCGTACAAAAAATGGAATCTCGACATTTTCTTTAGACTAAAACAAACACTTGGATCTCGTCTTGCTTGTTGGGAGAGAGGAAGCTCCCGGACCACCTTTTCAAGCCAGATAGCTAGCGATCACTCTGCAATGATACCGGCGGACGAAGTACCTATCCCTTACGGGAATCGAACCTGTGTCTTCGACATGAAAAGCTGATATCCTAACCTCTGGATGAAAGGGACCATAGTCGAAGAGATGGAGTGTTTCCTCTGCATTGCAATCCATCAAAAAACGGTTATAAGTTGGCGCCAAAGAGAAGTAAAGAGACAATGGGAAAAGGAAGAAAAGAAAATAAAAATGAGGGAGGAAAAGGGCTGGCGCTCACAATCGACGTAAAGTCTGATGGATAACGGGTGCCTCGGCAGATGGCCTGAACAAGGTTTAGTGATGCCGTGCGTGGATGGAAGCGGCAAGGCCGGTGAGGAAACTACAGGTGGAGGGTAAAGTGGTGGTAGTGAAGGGTATGATGCCGGAATCAGAATGGAGGAAGAAGGGACATACCTCTCTCCTTGATAAATGCAAATTATATATAGAGAGTATTTTTTTTACACAACTTGGGTCATGTCATTTTTTTTTGGAAAAGAGGACATGTCATTTTTAGAACCCAATAAACCGAAATACTCTTGACATTTGTCCAAGAAAAACATTACATAGCCCACGTATTCGTGTCCTCGTGTTTAAATCCAGCAGCTGCTCTGACGCCTTCTGTCCCTGTCGATCTCGTTCTTGGCCTTTCGCAGCCGGGCCTTGTAATCCTTCTTCCACTTGCGGAACTGCGCCTTGAGCTTCTTCAGGTCCCCCACGGCGTCCGCGCTCGGCACACCAGGCTTCCACGGCTCGGCAGCCAGCGCCGCCGCGCCCCTCTCGAGCGCCTGGCTCCCCCGCCGGAACTCCGCGCCGAGCCGGCCCACCACGCTGCTCCGCCTGGAGCCATCCGTGCTTCGACGGCGACCGTCCTGCCACAGCCTCGCCGGCGGCGCATCCTCACCGTACACCTTCGTCACGTGAGGCTCGGCGGGTCCATGTCGGTCGTCGTACGGGTACGGCAACTCCTGAGCCATCCGCGCGGCGTCCCGGGCCATCTGCAGGGACGCCAGCTGGTCGTGGAAAGACTCCTCGAGGGACTTGATCCTGATCTCGTACTCCAGCCACCGGACGTGGTAGTTTTCCATCCGCCGCCGCAGCGCCGCGTTCTCCTCCTCTTTCTGCCGCAGTTGCGCCTCCGCCTCCGCCGCCTTCCTTTCCAGCTCCGCCACCGCGACTGGAATGTCCGCGGTCACCGCTTCGTCACCCTGCCGCCGATAGACAAGACGTTAAGTGTTGCATCGCGCTCGCGCCATCGCGACGCTTATGATCAGCTCCGGAAATGAATCGATCAATGGCGGTAATGGGCATGGATCGGAGGTAACCTCGTGAGGTGACGGGGTCGCCGGCGGGGTCCATGAATCCGCGGCGGCTCCGGCGACCCTCGGTAGGGACGGGAGCTGGCCTCGCGCGGTCGACCGCACTGGCAACGGCGGCGGTGGCGACTCGAGGGCGTCCTCCTCCTCCCGCTCGTCGTGGTCTATTCGCATTTCGTCTCCTCCTCCTACCTATCTTCCCATCAGCGAGTGCAGCATCGCCTCCAGCGAGCTCAGATCCGACGTCGCCACCGCCGACATGGCCGGCCGGGCGGCGTGTGCGTGCGCTCGATCGATCCTTATCTTTGCATCTAGAATTTGTTTATTGCTGCTGGCATGCAACTATCGGAAGAATTTAAAATTTCATTGAACAGATGATATGCGGATTCCGCAACGAGATGTTGCAGTAAGCAACGATCGATCGATGATCGATCAATGCGCAGATGGATGGATTGCAGTCGCGGAGGGATTATAGATCGATCGAGCTAACCGAATAGGATAGCGCAGAGGGAGGAAAAAGCCCGCGAATATAGGATCTTCGGGTTGTGATGACTTAATTAATCAGATACCTCACCTGATGGCAGGTTTGTTTGGCTTCCTCTTGTAAATCGTTACGGTTGCGTTGCCCACAATTGGGGTCGCGGTGCGTATTATATAGCAGACATACAGAGAGTTACATGATCGAGTGCGACACGTATTGCCGACCGTGTCCTACACATACAATACAACACATGAACACCTACACGAATACAGCTAGAGTACAAACAATTGATTATATAGAGTTTTCGTTAGATGGATCCCTATAGCATGTGGATATCTGGTGAACACGCATTTGACACTTAAACTTTGATCGTTATCAAACGTCCGACCTTAAGTGGATGGAGATCATACCGTTGTATTTTGGGTGTAGCCTAGAATGTGTAAAGAACGCAGGCTCAAGATGAGCCCGGCTTTTAAATTAATAAAGTCACACAGCGAGTTAATACAACGCATAGTGATTATTGAAGAATGGTACTTACTCCCTCAGTTGATGGAGAGATACATACTCTAGTCCATATCAATATTATCGATGTCACCCAAATCGTCCGGCCAGACACAATCCGGCAAGACACAATGTGATTTATCACATGACATTGAGGATACGGAACGATAAAAGAGAATGATATTGGTACGAGTTTACATGTGTTATGCTCAAATAGTTTTGATCACACTGGAGCACATTGTCTTATCTCGTGATATCGGTAGTATCATGTACTTATAAGGATTAGCGTAATGAGAAACACAAAAGGTTCCATCGTTCATTCATGAACACACATGAGCCCGTACGTCCGTGTAGGTCCTAATGCTGGTTATTGCCCGGTAAGTATTTCGGGCAAGACTGTGTTACTGAACCTTTCTGAGTCACACGATTAAGCTGTAGTCAAGGAGTAACAGTGGTTATGAGAAGTGGTCGAACAACTCCGGTAAGAATTAGAGGTGTTCCGGTGAAGTTATCATGAAAGTCCTGAGCAAAAAATATAGCAAACATAAGATGTTCCGAGATGTCGGGAACTGTTTCTGACATGAGCGGATAGAGTTCAGATAGAGGTCGTGATTTATGTATACTACTAGTAAAAGAACAAACTTTACCAGATACATTAAATTTGTGCCGTTCTATAGCAGATCAACGATCCAGATCGCTCCAACAATGTTGAGCTAACTCAACACAACCCAGCCGAAACATTATTCTGTTTTGCGCCTTATTTTTGCGATAGTGTCGTCGATGCCACCACCATCGCCTTTTTCACGGGAGCGCCACCGGCCAGCTCTTCTGTCCTGGGCGATCAATCCCCTGCCCCACCCCTATCCACAACGCAAAGTGGATGGCCTCAACTCGCCGACCTCTCGCACCGGGCGCCCCTGCCAGACGCGACGCCGCGTGCCGCCCATCTCCGCCTAACAAGAAATCGTCGGCGAGCTCACGCGCTGGACCTCCTCTCTGGCCCCGGCCGGAAGTAGAGCATGGGGATAGGTTCCAACACCGCCGGGCGCCGGTACCCTGCTTCAATTCGGTCCGGGTCCGCCTTAGCGCCGACCAGGGCACCCTACCCTCGTCGCCAATGGATTCCCGTCGTGGCCTGTTACCACGACCGTGCTGCGCTTGCTCTTCTTCCCGCCCGACGCATCTCAGGCAGATAGCCCGGCGCGATGCGCCTCCAGCTTGGCCGATGTGAAGCAGGTCCACCGTCTTGTTTATAAATTTTAGCGGACGCCGTGTTACCAATTTCAGCGGAAATCTCCAACGGCAGGAGCACGACCAACAAGCATAAGCAGAGCACTTGGACGCGTCCACTTTCTATCTACAATAAGTAAATTCTTCATGCCTATGTTTATTTCTCCTTTTTCAGCTGACACGAACACGAAAAGTAAATCGAGTGCGGTCAGGCGCAGTGCCAGGCTTGAGGGCAAGCCCCAGATGACCACCGTGGATCGGGCGGTCTGGATGCTCAACACCAAAATGGGCATTGTCACACCAGCTGAAGCCCCTCTGATCACCGCGCGCAACGCGTACCTCGACTGCTACAAGAATCAGTTATCAGGAATTGCGCTACAGGGGCTGTCAAAACTGTTCAAGCTGAAGATGTCTCTTATGATCAGAGCACACGAGGCGCTGGTGGAGTTAGCTGGAGCTGGAGGAGCTGAGTTCGTGCATGATGCCACTCAAGAGATCGTTGTTTGAATTCATCTGCTGTTACTTCATTTGCTTAAGTATTTGGCTATCGGGTGGGCTTGTCACCTTTAAAAACTTCAAAACTGCCTCTACAACTCCTAGTTCATCCTCTACAACTGCTAGTTCATCCTCTACATTGCAATGACTGAACAGTTCATCAACATCGCGGATTGGAATACTCGCGGCCTAAACGACCAAGCCAGAAAAGACACCGTCCACGCCATGTTCGCCAGCACGCCCTGCCATATCGCTTGCATTCAAGAGACCAAGCTTGATTTCATTGATCACGCCACGGCTGCATACATTGGGGGCTATCGGCTTCGCTCCTTCGCCCACAGGCCGGCCACCGGTACTAGAGGAGGGATCCTCTTCCTTTGGGACGACGACCACGTCGACATGACCAACATTCATATTGGAGCACACTTGATGTCCGCGGACGTTTGCATCCGAGCTTGTGGCACTTCTTTCAAACTAACCAATGTGTACGGCCCAACTGATGATGCCGAGAAGAGAGCCTTCCTCGACGAAGCTATTGCGTGCGCTCCCACAAATGATAAAAAGTGGCTCATTATCGGCAATTTCAACCTTATCTACCAAGCTTCGGACAAGAACAACTCCAATTTGAATTTCCGTCTTATGGGGCAATTCAGGCAGGCGCTCAATGCATGCCATCTGAAGGAGATCAAACTGCAAAATAGGAAATTCACGTGGAGTAATGAAAGAAGTGACCCAACCCTAGTCAAGCTGGACAGAGCTTTCTGCAACCCAAGTTGGGACGTCACTTTTGGCCATCATGTGCTCACAGCCCTCTCCTCTGCGCTCTCGGATCACTGTCCACTAATGCTCTCGAGTCAGCGCGGCCCCTGGCGTCCGCCCGCTTTTCGTTTTGAGAATTTCTGGACAAAGATGCCGGGGTTCCATGACGTCGTGGCCGCGGCATTGGAAGAGCCTACTACGCATACTCAACATGTGCATGTTCTTAACCACAAGCTCAGGCATACCGCTGGCAAGCTGCGCGCATGGAGTAAGAGCTTATTCTCTGACCACAAGCTCCAGTTCATCATGGCTCTCGATGTTATTCTCCAGCTGGACATCGCGCAGGAATCTAGAGCTCTTTCGGGGGATGAGAAGAATTTGCGGGCGGCGCTCAAAAAGAGGGTAATGGGTTTGGCTGTTCTTGAGCGCACGAGGAAGAGGCAGGCCTCGAGGATCCGGAACCTGAAGGAGGGAGATGCCAACACTAAATATTTCCACATCCGCATCAACTCTAGAAGAAGGAAAATGCACATACAGCGTCTGAGGCACAACGGGGGATGGGTAACTGGGCATGATGACAAGGCCTCCGTGATCCTTGATCACTTCACTCGCACTATTGGCCCTCCACCCTTGCGGCAGGTTGACCTTAATTGGGAGGAAATGCATCCCGGCGTTGCTGAGTTGGAGGATTTGGCGCTGCCTTTCTCTGAGGATGAGATCAAGTCTGCCATCGACGACATGCCGAAAGACAAGGCCCCGGGTCCGGATGGGTTCACCACTGTGTTCTTCTCGTCTTGCTGGGAGATTATACAGTCGGACCTCATGCGTGTTATTGATGCCTTCTCGGAGCTATCTGTGCAAAACTTCCAAGTCATCAACTCGGCCAATGTGGTGCTTTTGCCAAAGAAGGATGGGACGGATTCGGTCTCGGACTTCCGACCCATTAGCCTCATCCACATTATACCGAAGATCATCACCAAAGCAATGGCTCGTCGCTTAAGCCCCAAGATGAACAACTTGGTCTCCCACTGCCAAAGTGCCTTCATTAAGAACAGAAGCATTCATGACATCTTCATGTACGTGAGAAATACGGCCAGAAGCCTTCATCGCGCCCGCACTCCTATGCTGCTCCTCAAGCTCGACATCGCCAAGGCTTTTGATTCTATGCAATGGGACTACCTCCTCGCTGTGATGCAGCGCCGGGCTTCCCTCGAAGGTGGAGAGCCTGGGTCTCCATCCTCTTCACGGCGACGTCCCGTATCCTGCTAAATGGCATCCCTGGGCTCGAGATCATCCATGGCCGGGGGCTCAGACAAGGCGACCCCCTGTCCCCTTTGCTTTTCGACATCGGCATCGACCCACTAAACAAGACCCTCCAGTTGGCCACCGAACAAGGTCTTCTTCATCCACTGCCTGATCGTCTGGCAACTTTGCGGCTCTCACTGTATGCGGACGATGAGGCTATTTTCATAACTCCCACCGCGCACGACATCTCAAACCTCGCTGCTACGCTACAGAGTTTTGGGGAGGCGACGGGTCTGGTCACTAACATCGCAAAGAGCTCTATCTCGCCAATTCGTTGTGAGGACATTGACCTTGTCGCTATTTTGGAAGACTTCCCGGCTGCCATTGCCCAGTTCCCCATCAAGTATCTTGGTCTGCCCCTAGCTCTGGGCAGGCTAAGACGTGCAGATATTCAGCCCTACATCGATAAGCTGGCATATCGTCTACAACCGTTGAAGGGAAAGTTCCTCAATCGTGCGGGATGCACTGCTATCGTCAAATCTGTGCTTTCCTCCATGCCTATCTTCCTGCTAGTTGCCATCAAGGCGGACAAGACCATGCTCAAAGCGTTTGACAGGATTAGGAGAGGGATGCTATGGAACTGCACTGAAAACGTCAGTGGGGGAAAATGCAAGGTCAGCTGGGACAAGGTGTGTCGGCCAAAAATCTTGGGGGGACTCGGAATCCTGAACCTGGAAAAGTTTTCCAGGGCGCTTAGGCTGAGATGGCTATGGCACGAGTGGGCTTCCCCTGAAAAGCCATGGGTCGGCTCTGAAACTCCAAATGATGACACAGACAAGAACCTCTTCAATGCTGCCACCAGGGTTACTGTGGGAAACGGTCTCAAGGCTTCTTTCTGGGGATCATCTTGGCTTGACGGACTTCCCGCTAAGGTCATTGCCCCAGACCTCTTCACGGCCTCTAAACGCAAGAACAGAAAGGTGCATGACGCTCTAACGGACTTCCGATGGATCTTGGATCTTGACGTCTCAAACTTCACGGTCAACCACATTCTGACCGTCTCGCAATCAGGGGATGGCCGCATCAGCCTGTCTGCCAGCTCTGCAGAAACCAACCGGAGACCGGAAGACATTTGTTGTTTGAATGCCGCTACTTGATGCATGTAAAATGCATACATGAACTTTGCACTATATCACTTATATTCCTATCATATTTGCATCATATAAGGGTTATATCACTGTTATTTAATGATTTTAGGAAATAAATCAATTGTTTTCTATTTTTATGGAATTAACTCTGCGCAGGCAGAAAACCCTATTTCTTTCCTTTTTTGTTTTAGGGACCCAAACGACGTCCAAAAATTATGGAAAAATACAGGCATCATTATTTTGGAAGGAGGAAGACCTCGGAGCGAAGGAAGCAAGCAAACGGAGGCCATAAGGCCGAAAGAGGGTGGCCCACGCGGCCACTGTACTGGTCGCGTGGGGCCCACCCAATTGGCCCTCGGGGCTCCGCAGCCGTCGATCCTTTCTCCGCTGCCTTCGTCTTGACCTAAAAACGCCTATAAAAAGGTCCCATATCGTTTCGCGAAAGGAGCGCCGCCGTATCACAGAAACACGAAAACGAAGACCTGGAGCTGCAGATTGGAGGGGAAAAACTCCAGCGGAGCGCTGCCGGCGTGGTCTCCTTCATCTCCATCGACATCTCCACCGTCTCCACCATGAAGAGGGAGTAGTCCACCTCTGGACTATGGGTTTGTGGAAGTAACTTATGTATCTCTCCTCTCTCTTGAGCTTCACTAATGAGTACCGTATGAGCTGCCGAACATGATTACGGTCATATTTGTATTACCTATGTGGTGGATCTTTTTGTGAGTTAATATATGTTGAGATTGCAAATGTTTGTTTCAGTTATGAGTATAGATGCATATTATGTACCCCGTTCTTATCTACTTGTTGTGATCAATCATGTTTATGAGAGCGTGTGTGCATTAGTTGGAGTAACGGGGAGTGGTGAGTGCGGTAAGCTGACAACTTAATATCGCGATCCACTTGGGTGTTTACCTTACTTTGTTACCTCACTAGGGATAAACAAAAATACCATGCTGCAAGGGTTGAGGGTGACCAAACTTCTTCCTGTGACTAGATCCAGCATGTTCTTATTTTCACTTCATGTCATGAAACTTATTGCTATACTCTGAGTCATCTTAATTACCGAGGTGTTATGATTTAGTTCGCATCTTGGTGGAGTATAAGTGAGACTAATAATGAAAAGGTCTCTATGTTAGGACGTGATGCCCATATAACTGTTAACTTGATATCAAACTTTGTGCTTGCAGTCTCATATGTCAACTCTATGTCCGCTTGTCTGCCACACCATTTAAAGAGAGAGTGCATAAGTGAAACCATGAACCCCGGTCCATTTTTAATCATAAGAGACATCTTTCCAACCACTTTTGCCACCTTGCCATTTTCTGCCATTTATAAATCCGAAAATATAAAAAGACTTTTCCATCTTGCATCCATCATAAAAATCCAAAAATATATCATATATCATTGCCATCATCATCATTGCATATTCATCTCCCATCATTGCATATTTATCTTGATATCATTCTACACCTTGTGCTTGACAACCACAGGCGAGGTTGAGGACCAAAACACTTAACTTTGTTTTGCAGGTAACCAAAAGAAGGATAAAGAAGATAAATCTATCACTACTGATTCACCGAGAGTTTGATATTAAACCCTCGAGTCACCCTCGTGGGGAAAACACGTCTTCCACTATTACATACTCTGCACTTGGAGGCTCAACCTAACCCCGTATACTTTTCACTGCAGGTAGCTACTGAAGTCTATCACTTCTACGGGTATCAGTACTCCAAGAGGATTTGGGCCGAGGCTTCGGTTTGGCTTAAATGCCCTGCACTGATGCAGGGCCTTGGGGTCACCAAGCCAACCGTTTTTGACTACTGGAAAGACTTGGCGGCCACGCCATCCATCTCACCCAAGGGGCTCAAGACGGCGATCATCCTAATCACCTGGGAAATTTGGAAAGAGCGAAACGCAAGGGTTTTCAACGACATCTTCACAATGCCCTTTGTCGTTTTTCAGCGTATCAGGAACGAGAGCAACAACTGGATTCTGGCAGGGGCCAAGAGCTTGGCCGAATTTTGCGAGTAGTTTCGTTTCGTTTTGGGCACCCATAGCCCTTGGAGCTGTGGGACTTTGGTGTTTGTACCTTTATTTTTTGGTCTCGGCCAGAACTTTGTCTTTGCTCCTTCTATATCAATATAAAAGGCAAAACTTTTGCCTTGTTTCCGAAAAAAATCAAGCCTCGCTCAGTCCAAACAAGACATTGTTGCTGTAAAAGTTTTCTGGACTCTCATGGATGAGCGCAAATTGTATTTTTTTATAGAAAAACAAGCATTAAGGATGCGGAAAGACATGATTTTTTTTATGTCTTCATATACAATTTGTTTCTTAAGAAAATATAATGCCAATAAATTTGGCTTATCTAATGATTTTGATTGCATATTTAGTTCCAATCTTCTCGATTTTCTAGATGAGATTTTTATTTTATTTTGGCTCAGGTCTAGATGAACTATCGAAATTCTGATTTTTTATTTATCGAAGACACCAAAAAAATTATGATTGTATAGACGTATGTTGCACGTGCATGCATACTATAGTAAACTAAAGAGTATATTTGGTTAGTTTCGGAAAGTTACCGAGGACCGTGAACAACTGGACACGAGCCTTTGAGTTCGAATTACCTGTGACATCTTTATTTTTATTATTTTGAACATAAATTCATTTTTGCGTTAACGGACGGAAATGTCCCTCCCCGGGTCCCTCGAGTTCGTGTAACCTGGTCGGGTCGCACCGTGTAGCCTAGCGGCCGAGGCGAGTCGATTAGCCAGACGCGACGCACCGGAGTATGCGAGCAGCCGAGCCGACGCCATCGCCGCCCCCATCTCCGGCCGCCGCCCGCTTGCGGCCCCAACTCCGGCCGCCGCTGAGCTCCATCCGCGCCCTATCAAGGTTCTGAAGCTCAGTCAAGAGATACACGGACCTCCTCATCGCGGGGGCCTCGATGGACGACCTCACCGCGTCGCCGGCGAGCGAGGTGCCGTTCCGCATCAGCTTCTCCGGCCACGGCGGCCACCTCCGCCTTGACCCTACCCCTCACCGCCCAGCCCTATACCTGACTTCGTCCTGGTACGCGACCCACCAACTCTGCCCGACACTGTAAATCCTTACCCAATGCGAAGTGTGAACCCTAACTAAACCCGCTGCTGCTGTAACGGCGGCAACCGCAGCCGCCGGCCTACCCGCCGGAGAGTCCGACCAGCGTGAAGGAGTACCTCGAGGCCAATTACCTCAACCCCGAGCTCTACGTCCCCACCGCGGCCAATGACGCCAGGGTGTGGGATATGGACTGGTTCGACCTGGCCAAGCCGCCTCTGGAGCCCTCCGCCCCGCGCACCGTGCTCGTCCCCTCCTGGGAGCCGCCTTTCCGCCGGCGACCGTCGTCGTCGGAGGAGCCGCAAGTCTGGGACCCAGAGTCTGTGCAGATGGAGATGAGCCAAGTGTTCGACTCGGGGAATGGTGGGATGGTGCCGCGGATGCCTGGCCCGGCAAAGGACTTTGTGAGGGGGAGAGTGAACAGTCGGCCGTTCCGCCCGGGCGGCCTGCAGGACGACGCGGCTGAGGCGGCAGCATTGGAGAAGGCATTTCCGGAGGGTGCACGAAATGGTGATTGGGTGCACGAGCTTATGAATGGTGGCCCGGCTCTAATCGCTCCGCCAGGGTTCCCCAAGGGATTGGACTTGGGCCAGTTGAAGGTTTGATCCTTGTTAAATATCCAAGTGTGTTTAAGGAATGCTGCGTATGACAGTAGCAACTTATGTCCTATGCTACAGGAGTATAACAGTCACTGGAAGTGTTTCCGAGATGGGGAGCGGGTCGAGGAGCAACCTGCATCTTCATCAGATGATACGATGGTAACCAGCCTAAATGCTTACAATTCAACATCCACATTTACCTGCAGTTTTGGCATTATATTCTGATTTCCCCATGGTCCTGCTGCAGGATAAGTACTCCGTGCAGTTTGATGATTTGTTCAAGATAGCTTGGGAGGATGATGGTGAACAATTGGCTAGAGACGAGGGAACCAATGGTAATATATTGCCATCGTATGTCATATGTTAAAGTCATTCAAAAATACATATTACTACTATGTATGGACTAAATTTCTCGAAAAAATATTTATGTATAGGCTACGGTTACTTGAAAGAAAACTGTGCATAGGCTACAGATGTTTGATGTTTCTGAATGTTTATAAGTGTCATCCAGTTTAATGTTAAGCTTTCCATTTCCTATTTGCAGATGTCAACGAACAAAAAGTTGATAAGTTACAAGATGATTCTGAAACTCTTGCACGGGAGAACGCTGACAAACAGGAAATTAATGTTATAGTGATGTTTCTGAAGCTCAAATTGACTTGGATAAAATGTTATCATCCGAAGTGCAAGATACTCGCAGAGAAACGAGTGGATTAGTTGATGATAAGCCAGCACAGGAGGGCACGGTAGGTGCACTTTATTAAAAAAAATGCAACTCGTTTCATCTGTGGTGTTGTTTATTCCATTATCTTCATTGGTGTTGCAGAAGCAGCAACACAGTTTTTCCGAAGATAATCCGAACCACTGACTGTTATTTGTTTCTATTCACTAATAGGATTGGGCACTTGTTGTTGGGGATGATGGCATTGTGAAAAACTTCCACAAACTTGTTCCAGATATGGCAATCGAATATCCCTTTGAGTTGGATAAGTTCCAGAAGGAGGTAACATGCTCATTAGCATCTGTACCTTCTATCTTTCTATGCTGATGAGCATGTAGTGTGCTATGTCGTCCAATAACATGAACCACATTTCTTTTAACATGAAGTTCAGTAACCATAGTACATGCCTGTGTCCTTACACCGGTGAATCGGTGATAGTGTGGTACTATATCTTTGCTTTGACAGTCTACACCCTTGCCTTGTAAATTACCACGAATAGAAAACATTCAGTTTCAACCCACCTAGCAACTGTATGAAATGATTTTTAAATTTGTATGGGAATTAGTTAGGATGGCACAATATTTCTTTATGCATGTCAGCTAGCAACATTGGCAAACTTATTCTCGTCTTTTCATCCTCTTACGCTACAGATCTCGTCCATATTTTGAAGGGCTCCAAGTTAATGTATGATAAAAGAATTGTGTGCTAAGAACTAATAAGTTTGCACTCTATGATTTTACCACCATCGTTTGAAATACTGTGAGTGGTTAATGGACTAGGAATTCCGCATCCCTATCAAATTCTCTGTCCATTACATACAGATACACTTGTGTTCATACTTCTGTAGTTCTGTTAACACATTACATATGGAAACAAATTACATATTTTGAGGGCTGCAAATGCTTCATTCCATTTCTATTAGTTCTTGGTCTTTGGCCCTTTTGTGATACAAGATTGCCATATGAGTTTTGAATGAGGAAACATCAAGTGAGAAGGATGTTTCCTTCCTCTATATATTTTATACCTCCTGTCGGGGTTATGCATACGAGCATGAGCAACCACTATTTGTCTATTTGTCATCGCCTATTTGTTAGAATAGTATGATACTAAATGCTTGATGTAATCACTAACAAATATTCTTTGTATCTATCATAAATAGGCTATATATTATCTCGAGAAGGGGGAATCAGTCTTTGTGGCGGCTCATACATCAGCAGGAAAGACGGTTGTTGCAGAGTATGCCTTTGCTTTGGCAACAAAAGTATGGCTGTCTTCACTGCTACTTTTCTTTGCATTTTTATGAACTGTGGCATTTCACGCTTCTTATTTACTCTGTTGTTTGCAGTCAGCAATCTTCTTGAGTTAGAGGGAGATCTCTAGCTTACTATTACTTTATAGTTGCTTTGAGAAGTACGCAGTATTCCTGATACATGTTCACTTTTACTTTTTGTCAGTAGATATCTCTAAGTAATACATACTTTGCTAGTTGTTACTTCTCTGTGTACTTCAGCAGTTTATTCAAACCCTCCCAAATAACACATATTGATATGTCTTGATAGAAAAAATGTAAGTGTGGACACTGTGGTAATAGACAGTGTTATTATGCAGCATTGCACCAGGGCTGTCTATACTGCTCCCATTAAAACTATCAGCAACCAGAAATACCGAGATTTCTGCGGGAAGTTTGATGTGGGACTTCTTACTGGAGATGTTAGCATCAGACCAGAGGCAACTTGCTTAATTATGACAACAGAAATATTACGCTCAATGCTCTACAGAGGTGCTGATATTATACGGGATATTGAATGGGTATGCCATTGCATTTCTGTTTCTTTTCTTGGTGTAATATGCTTTATTTTTTCACTTTCTACTTTACATTTTGTAACCTTAGTAAGGGATCATGGTTCATGTGTCTGATATGTGATTGATGATTTGTCAGGTAATTTTTGATGAAGTCCATTATGTCAATGATGCTGAGAGAGGTGTTGTTTGGGAGGAAGTTATCATAATGCTCCCAAAGCACATTAACATTGTCCTCCTTTCAGCAACGGTATGGATTGACCGATTTAGTGAAAACTGCAATTCTGTTATTACTGTTGCAATCACGCAAATATGATATATGCAATGATGCTGAACCTGTTACTCGATAATAGTTTAGTCATGTCAAGTACAATAGCATGTCATTTATGTAGTATATAGTAGTTCAGAACAGGGAATACTGGAACTATTCGGTTGCTTTTTGATTCTTAATTGATGCTGAAGAATTTAAGGTGATTTGGTCGTAGTTATGGCAAGTATGATTTGTAAGTTTCATAGTATGCAAGATTGGTTGATTGTGTAAGTTCCATAGCATGCAAGTACGGTCATATGATCCAGGGATCTAGATTATGCCATACATGTATTAGAAAGTAAATCTGTTTGCTGGTTATGGTTATGCAAGTTTTGGGTTGCTACAGTATTCAACCAGAACTATTACTGTTTGTAACGATCAGAGTAATTGGTAAGCGTTAGTTAATGTAACAATTCGATTCCAAAACTAACATATTAAATACATCGCAAAACTACCTTTATCCTGTTGTTCTATGAAAATCAAAAGATTGTTATTCTATACTATTTCGCTCATGTTCAGGTTCACTTTAGGCTTGATTTTTAATTATTCTGCCAGGTTCCAAATGCAATTGAATTTGCTGACTGGATTGGCCGAACAAAACAGAAGAAAATTCGTGTCACAACGTAAGTGTAACATGTATCATTTTTAAGTGGAAAAAATGCTCAGTTTGCCTCTGCACCTATTTGATCTTTGTGTAATCAGGCCCCTCTAATCTAGTTCTGTTAATTTCAACCAGTCCCTCTACTATAGTATTCTGTGCAATAAAAATCTTGATAACTGTTTCTATTGTTACAAGCCTAGATGCTAATAAGGATTACCCTATTAGGCCATTTTTTCAATGTGTATTATAAATTAATAACATCGCATGTGGTCCATTAGTGATCTATACACGTACTAAACTTATTAGCAGTATGGATGAAGAGGTGCACGCTTGTATCCTGGAGAAGTAATCAGCACGCCCGCACCCCGGAGAAGATTAAGTACACATGTTATGTATGTTAAGTTGTTGCATGTAGCTTGCTTGAGTCAATTATTTGTTGGATGGCCAAGCCGCGTGAATCGTTGAGATAATTCAGGTCATAGTGGTTAGTGCATGCATGAAAGTTAGTAGTGGGCACGTGGCTTGCATGATTGGCTGGTTGTATCTATTTGATTACTCATCTTTCATGGAACAAAATGTGTCATTTGGTGTCAAATATTTGCCTACCATGAGTGTGCATTTGTCCCTTGAGAGAATGAAAATACACTCAGAGAGATAGATAGAGTTAAATGAGCTCACCTCTAAAAGTATAGCATAAGTTAGACGGGATGGAGTTGGGGCAGCCAGAGGAAACAATTTGGGGTACCCCACTCCAGTCGTCAGGTATATATTGGAAGGGGAGAGTGCCATTCTGCTTCTTGCCCTCTTATTTTTCCCTAAGGAGGGGTATTTCTGGAACGCTATCTTTTTCTTCTAAATTTTAATATATGGACAACAGTTTGCATACAGAGTTGCTACTGCCAGCAAATACCAGTGGTTACCCTTTCTGATGGGTGGGGTACAAGACAAGATACCTTTTTGGCTTGGTTGCACATAATTCAATAGTGTAGGAGCTTCAACAATATTAGAGTTTAGGTGAGGTCAAATAGTTTGGTGCCTTACAGTGTAATTTGACCTCCTTAACCGCATTTTTGTAATACCATGCTTCCTGTTCTTAAGCTCATTTGAAAAGTATATTTACTTCATATTACAGTTTGCATCACAATATGACCACTATATTCAACAGGACTAACAAAAGGCCTGTCCCGCTCGAGCATTGCCTGTTCTACTCTGGTGAGGTATACAAAGTATGTGAGAAGGATATATTTCTTACCCAAGGATTTAGAGAAGCCAAGGACACTTTCAAAATAAAAAATTCAAATAAGTTCGGAGCGAAACCTGGTACAAAATCAGGAACTCCTGCGGTGCGTGCTGGAACTCAAGGCAGAAATCCAGACGCATCTAGTAAAGGGAGAGATCAGAAGCACCCAAAGCACCACCATACCAATTCAGGAGCGGCAGCAATTCAGCAAAGCACCTCAGGGCCAAGGAGATCAGATTTATTCTGGATGCCGCTTATAAATAACCTTCTGAAGAAATCACTTGTGCCTGTATGTGAGAAAGATTGCTTTTGACATTTCTCTCCAATGTTTCAATTCATGACATGTTCATTTGGACCTCATGTTAATCTGATTTTAAATATTACTTTTCATTGTGCATGCTGAAGCTAACACTCCATTGTAAAATAACAGTTTATCTCATCAGTTTGGCCATGAACATAACCTTTCCTTTATACTTCCTCCGTTCCTAAATATAAGATGTTTTAGCTTTTTCCAGATTGACATGTATCTAGACACGTTTTAGTGTGTATATTCATCCATTTCAGTCCCTATCTAGACCACATTTGAAATATCTAAAAAATCTTATATATAGAAACGGAGGGAGTATATTTTATGTTACTTTACAGTTGAGATGAGCTATTATGATCATTTTTTACGGGTATTTTTGCAGGTGGTAATCTTTTGCTTCTCAAAAAACAGGTGTGATAGATCAGCAGAGAGCATGTTTGCTGCTGATCTCACCAGTAATTCTGATAAAAGTGAAATCCGTGTCTTTTGTGATAAGGCCTTTTCGCGCCTCAAAGGATCTGACAGGAACCTTCCTCAGGTTATCCAATAGCACATAGAGTTTTTTTTTGTCTTGTTAGCTTGACGTTGTTTTGATGTTTGAGATTTTGACATATTTTATTAGGTTGTAGGAATACAAAGCCTTCTACGAAGAGGAATTGGTGTTCACCATGCTGGGCTTCTTCCTATTGTGAAAGAAGTTGTTGAGATGCTGTTTTGTCGTGGTGTGATCAAGGTTAAGCTTTGAACATCTAGCAGGCATTTCATATTTAAAAAAAGGTTACATCTAGCAAACTATAAACCCGGACACCTGAGCTCTGATCTTCCCAACTTTCGAAACCGTTGGACATAACCCTCTATGGTGGTATTTCAACGGTGGCAGCAATTTTGAAAACATGAAACTCCAACGTGAATAAGTTGGTAGATTGGACAATCAAATAGTCATGACTCCACATGTCATCTTCGTCCTACCGTTCACCTTCTCCTCTTCCCTGGCTGCCACCTCCTTACCTCAGTCGTTGCCTGCTGCTCCTCCATGCCCTCATGAGCTCCTCACGGACTTGGAGCAGGACGACACTCTGAATCGTCTGCCCAACCCATGCGTGGATCTGGAGCTGATAATGATTGATCACGGTGCTGCTTGCGCTGTCCCTTCCTGAGCTTGTCTCAAGTTCAGCGTGAAGCTCTCTGCTCACACGGAGCGTCGTAATCTCCCCCATAGCCGATTTTCTCGAGCTAAACATCGCCTCCAATAGCGTCTCACCTGAACCATGAAGAGAGTGAGTGGAACATGATGACATGTGTCTGTGTGGGGTCCTGATGACGTGGCTGTGTAGTCTTCCAACTTATTCGTGCTGGAGCTCCACTTGTGAGAACTATTGCCAAAGTGGCAAAACCACCTTGCAAAACCGCTCTAGAGGGTTTTGTGCATCATTTTTGGAAGCTGGAAGGGTCAGATTTCCCCGTTTGATAGTTGAGAGGGTTGAGTGTTCAGGCACTATACTTGTGAGAGTAAAGTGAACCTTTTCGTTTATATTTCCGTTACATGTTAGAAGCTGCTGTACGTAGCTAACCAGGATAAGAACCTTTTCCTTTTTGGTATTTTAGTTTTTGTCTTAGTACTAAGCCTGAAGGGTTATATGTTGTTCAACATTTGCTAGATGTAAATAAATGTAAATGCTTACCAGCGACTAATTGCCGGCAATTATGCACTGTGCTTGATAACCAGTGCCGGTAACTAAAAAACCAGTATCATGCACAGATGGTGACTTGAGTGAGCAGCCTAACAGCGAAACAGTTCGTCAGATCAAATTACTGTTGTCAGTTACTGGCTAAACTTCCTAAAAAAAGCTACTGGCTAAACAATTCTATCTCAAAATCGTAGAGCAGTTATATTTTGTAAATTAACCGAGTGGCAACCTTTTGACTTGCTTGAACTCGTTGCAGGTACTGTTTTCCACCGAGACATTTGCAATGGGTGTTAATGCTCCAGCAAGAACGGTGCGTTCTTGTTCGTTTCTTCCCTCATACGGAGGGTTTTAGTGTTTGTTATTTCTTGTGTGCGCCTTCAGACTGCTATTGTACCTAGACTAAGCATGGTTCAACCACCTACACTTCATTGTTTTACTTGTGTTTTTTTTGTTTGAACTGTGGTAATTAAATTAAACAGTTGCCTCGTCATTTGTCCGTGTGGGCAACTGATATTTCTCTGCAAATTCTAATTGTTCCCAAAGGACAGACCCAGTGCATAGAGGCTCCCACACAAGGTGGGGTCTGGGGAGGGACTATAGGAACCTAGTCTTACCCCTGCAAATGCAAAGTGCAGTGCAGGGAGGCTGGTTCGAACCCAGGACCTCTTGGCACATTTGGGGAGGACCTCACCACTGCACCAAGGCCTGCCCTCAAATCCTAATTGCAACAGGAAGCTAATTGGTCATTTAGTATATTTAATACTCCCTCTGATCCTAAAAAAGCGTCGTGAGTTGTACGTATAGGTTGTACTTGGTCAGTTCATTTCCTGCGACATTTAAACAGGGTCGGAGGGAGTAGTTGAAACTTGAAACTAACAGTGCGAAACTTTGAGAGACTTCTCTCGATTCATTCATGTGGGAAGCGTGAAGTTGTTACCACATAACAATCCATCACCGTCTCGAGATATGTGATATTAGTGTCAATTTTTTTGCCTCTATTTGGGCAATACTATCTAGTGTAGTGATGGTATTATGGATTGCAGGTTGACACGCGTCTATTGACATGCTTCTTTTTCTCTATATATATATGTTCTGCAGTTTGCTGTCAGCTCACACATAATGTGCAGTGTTTAGTTCGTGCAAACATAAATGTAGTCAGGCAGATGCACGGAATGATTTTCTTGTGTCTGTGTGCAACTTCTAATCAAGCTAATTGTAGTTCATGCTTAGTTTATAGGTTTGAGCTTATCATGCCTCTTAAGCTCAAGAGTCTGATAAGCTGCTTTGTGCCCTTGACTAAAGTTTTGCCAATTCAACAGGTTGTATTTGATACTGTAAGAAAGTTTGATGGAAAGGAACATCGAAAGTTGCTTCCAGGGGAGTATATTCAAATGGCTGGACGAGCTGGTAGGAGAGGACTTGATACCATAGGTACAGTGATAATGATGTGTCGTGATGAAATTCCTGAAGAAAGTGATTTGAAAAATCTTCTTGTTGGAAAGCCAACTCGACTGGAATCTCAGTTTCGACTGACATACACTATGATACTACATCTTCTACGTGTGGAGGAACTTAAGGTAAGACCTATCAATATCGATTGGAATAATCCTGCTTAGCCATGTTAATTTTCAAATCTAAATTCCGTATTTCGGTGTGGGATATTGCCTGTGGCCAACCTTTGTTTGATTTCTTGAGCTCATAGCGCAGCTGCACATGCACTACCTTGCTGAATTGCTCTTGCTGATAGCGCAGCTGCACATGCACTAACTTTGGAGATTTAAAGCTGCAACGTAAACTCGACACTTACATCATACCTCTTGCTGGTTGCTCAAATCAGCTTATTTGCTTCTTAAATCATCTTCTGATTCTTGAGCTTATGGGCACAGAAACACATGCATTACGAAGATATATGTTTGAAATATGGACCAAAAAGGAGCTAGACATATATGTTGCTCTTGCTGCTGTTTTTATTTTTTTGAAAGGATAAAGGCCCCGAAGGACCTAGAGTCTGCATTCATTCAGCGGTGGTGCGTACAATTACAGAAAGGACCCCAAAGGAAAAAAGAATAGCACATAGGTCCCTATTTTTAGCAAACAGCACCCTACAGAAGATCGCCAAACGCGATCAGATCCAGCTTCGCCGCCGACGGTCGTTGACCTCGCAGCACGGCCACCTCTGCACCCACCGGGGACGAGACCACTTGGTGGAGCAGCGGCGTTGTCCGCCACGCCGAGATCCAGGAAGATCCTCCACTGAAGGAGGAAAAACATGCTCAGGCCATTCAGGCCGAGCGCAGCAGGGCCACCCCTGTGGCTGAAGATAGCGGCAGCGCACCTTCGCCGTCGCTTGGAAGCTGCTGCAGAGGGCGCAGACTCCAGAGACCCTCGGCGCCACCAGCGAGCATCAGCAGCCGCGCCTGCGCCGTCTTCCTCTCCCTCGCCTCCATGGCCGGCCAAGAGGAAAGAAGAACACGCGGGGCCACCTCGTCGATGGTGACAGTGCCAAGAGTGGCCCTCGATGGAGATGGCGAGCAGGTCGAGTACCGCCCCTTCCCCTCGCCTCCACGGCAGGTCAGAAAGGGGGCAGCCAAACCAGACACCGAGCTCCGTGCAGGGATGTAGCCGCCACAAAGCCACGTCTCCTCGCCGCCACGGCCGGCCAGAAGCAGCTTCACGGCACCACCTCCCTCCACCTCGAAGCACCCAAGAACCAGGAGCTTTATTAAGGATGCGGTGGCCGCCGTCACCATCCACAGCTCCGACCAGAGGAGCATGAAGACGGCAGAGGCAAACCCTAGAGCTGAGATCCGCTCCCGATCTCGAGCTACACATCCGGGCAAGGCGCCCACTACCGGCACAAGGCCAAAACTAGAAGAAACTAACCCTAAATCTACTCCGGCGCCAGCCCTCCGCCGCCTCCCGCCGGCTATTCCGGCGAGAAGGGCTCGGGAGCGGCCCGGTCTTATCCGCACGACTCTCAAAGCAAGAGGTGGGGAGGAAGGGAGAGAAAGTTTGCTGCTGTTAGATATGTATATGTTAGCTGTGGGATATCCCCATTGTTTTAAGGGGTTTCCTGCATATTTTTCTTTGCCCTTATACTGCCTCATGGGAATAGAAGTTGCTATTCCTAGCAGCTGCACTAATAAACTCAGGTTATTTGCTTCTTAAAACACTTACGTATTGTCTGTCCTGTTTGATGAATATGTTAACCAGAGAGTGTGTTTGGGGAAAACCCTTGTACCTTGCACAGGTGGGTGCTCCCACTATCTCTACCATTGGATGTGCATTGAGATCTGTGCACATTCTCTTGCCTCAAATTGTCGTGAGAGCATGTGCACAGATCTCAAGGTACATTGGAATGGCTGAGACTGCTTAATTTGCATTGCTGTTTGATGCGAGGCCGCGAGAACTTGCAATTGGCACTGATTTTGAATGAGCATAGGATAAAAATATAATTGATTGCGCCGTGGTTAATGTATTATCAGCTGGAAATTATGTATGATAAACTTTGTTAAGTTAATTTTTTTTTTCATACACATACACAATTTGATTTGACTCTCAGTGTTTTGAGACGGCGTGACTATGCCTTAGTCTCTTAGCTATGTGCCACTTTGCTCTTTTCTAAACCTTCCAGTGGACATGGGAATATCTTTCATCGATGTATTTTCTTGTAGGTGGAAGACATGCTTAAGAGAAGTTTCGCAGAATTCAATGCACAGAAGGATTTGCCTCAGAAGGAAAAGCTGCTTCTGCAAATGCTGCGTCAACCTACGCAGACAATCGAGTGAGACATCATCCCATATTTACCAAGTTGATACGTGTCAACATTTCGCATGCAAGTCCTAATTACAATTGGAAACAGAAGTAGTAGACTAGTGGAGTTTCATTGGCATAGAAACCTAACAAGCAAGGAGATTTTTGTACTCGTGTTTGATGTATGGTTTGGGTAGCCAATTTGTGGAATCACAACTCTTTGTACAGTAGAACAGAACCAGCACAGCTTTAGAGTAAGACATTTGGCGCAGTAAAGAGGTGGCACAAAATACCGTAGTTAGCAAATGCGTTGATCTAGTCTCATTTTTTGGATGAGCAAAAATGGCAATCTTTTCCTAGAGGATTAGCCTTTGTTGGTCTGTCCAAGTTTTGCAGCATTATCTTATAGCCAAAAAAATTAGTAGCTTGTAGGACTTGGTTACAGAAAGAAAACAATAAAAGACTTGGTTACATAAATGGAGATGTTTAGTTATCTAATCTGGAAACTTAGACAGCTACCTCTCTGTCATGAGCTATTCATCTTGCCCCCAAAAGATGGGAGTGTGGCAATATAATCATTTTCTGCAACACCTTGTGGGGCCAGATGTACTGTCGGGTTGATGCAGGGCTAATATCACGGTATAAGTCCTCTTTCAGATCTTGGATGCTATTAAATTGCAGTGCAGTGTTTATTTTGGGTAACATGCAATATCAGATGCTGTCTTAATATGTTTCATACTTGGTATTTTCTTTTGCTTACAGTTAATAAATAAACCTACTGCTCAGTGGGTTTCCTACGCAGGACATAGGCTTGACCCCTACATGGCGTGGTTCAGTCTTTATCTATGTAGCATTATGAAACATGTAATTCGTTTTGATAAGTGCTAAATGTATGGAGTAGTAATAAAAAAGAGCAATATAGTTGCACCAATAAAATTATTCTATGTGCATCATCCATTTTTAATTCATTCTTCTATTACCAGGTGCATAAAAGGAGAGCCTTCTATTGAAGAATATTATGATATGTTTTTAGAGGCTGAAGAACACAGGGAATTTGTTACAGAAGCAATTATGCAGTTGCACACTACTCAGCAGTTCCTTGCGCCTGGAAGACTGGTGGTTGTTAAATCCAAATCTGTATGTATTCATTTTATTGGGTTGCATTTTATGCATGCTTTAGTTTTGTTCATTCGTTTCAGTGATTTGTTGCTTAGTTATCATATCATGAATAAACATTCCATTTGACTACCTTTTATTATTATTAAAAAAATAAGGATCCCAACTCAAGAGAAGAAATTCTAAAATTCAGGCGACTTGAGTATAACACAAGTAACTAATTTGAGTTGAGCTTGGCTCAAAATCAATCGTGAGTTCGAAATTAAGCTTGATCTTTACATGACCCCAAGTAGCTTAGCACCTTTGAGCTTCTTTCTCAGCACCTCCAGTTTTAATGATAAGAACTTAAGTTGGCCAGCCATTCGAACACGTTACATTAACTACGGGTCCTTGCGACAGTTCTATACAATTTACTCGATTTGATGCAAGAAGTCTGTCACTTCTATATAATTTACTCGATTTCAAGAAGTCATCCATAGGCTTACTTCTTAGCAGCACGGATGGTGGGCTAGACAGCCTCGGTTGGAACCTCACTTCTACCTTAACTAAACTGATTTCAAGTTCCTCTTGACATCACACATTAATTAACTCGATTCATATGGGTTCTGTATTGTAGCATCTATTCTGCCATGGATTCTGATAAACGACATTAGGCTTCTAAATTTTGCCTATTTTTATTACAAAATGATTACTGGCAGAACAGTGGCATCTTTTCTGCACTATAATATATCTTGTATGACAGGATGATGATCACTTGCTTGGCGTAATCGTGAAAAATCCATCGGCTGCACTAAAGCAGTATGTTGTTTTTGTACTGACCGGTGATTGCATTTCATCTGCCCTAGCCCCTAATTTGCTCAATCAAAATGAGAAGGGACCGGGGGATTCTCAACAAGGATATTTTGTTATCCCGCCAAAAGGAAAACGTGGCATGGAAGATGAATTTTTCTCTTCGGCTAGAACACGGAAAAGTTCAGGTGTTATCAATATCAAGCTACCATACACCGGAGACGCATCAGGAATGGGGTTTGAAGTAAGAGCTGTGGAGAATAAAGAGATTATTAGTATATGTACAAGCAAAATAAAGATTGATCAAGTCGGACTCCTTGAAGACAGTAGCAAAACAGCTTACACTAAAACTGTTCAAATGCTTATTAAAGAGCAGTCAGATGGAAAGTACCCTCCTGCACTAGATGCAATAAAAGGTACATATATTCCGATGGTTAAACAGCCATGCTGATTATTACTCCCTCCGTTTCTAAATGTAAGATGTTTTAGATGTTACATATGTGGTCTACATACATATTAAAATGAGTGAACATACACGTGAAATGTGTCTAGATACACTTGTGTACATGTGAATGTGGACAAAGTCTTAAACATCTTATATTTGGGAACGGAGGGAGTATGTTCCATTAGTTTAGTACATTCCAAATTGTTTACATTACAGTCAATCTTGTAAGTAGGATAAGTTAGGGCTATGGTGTCATCTTCTTATGGATTATACTCCACTTAATTCCTAAGGTATTTGTGTTAGAGAAAATACGTCTTGAATGAACAAGAATTATTGAAACCACAAACAGATAGTGAACCATGTAACTGTTTGTTTTCACTTTCTTCTTAGTACAAGGGAACTTGTCTTCAGTATTCTGATGCAACATCAGCACTATGATTTGCCTAACGAATCTGAATTTTATTTGGGTGTTACTTTCAATTGGAAAGAGTAAACTCATCTTTAAATGCTTAGTTTGACTTCGTGCACTTGATTTATAAAATGTTTCAACTTGTTTATTTTATATGCAATGCAGATCTAAAATTAAAAGACATGGATCAAGTTAAAAGATACCATGCACATATCAACCTACTGGAAAAAATGTCTAAGAACAAGTGCCATGGTTGTATTAAATTAAAGGAGCATAAGTCATTGATGAAGGAGCAAAAGGTGTACACGGATCAGCTGGATCAACTGAAGTACCAAATGTCAGATGAGGCACTTCAGCAGATGCCACAGTTTCAAGGCAGAGTAAGACTTCTACATCTTTTTCCTGTCCTACTGGGTAAATTAGAAAAAAAAGAATTCCTTAAGGAACAATATCCATTATTTGTGGCACAACAAAATCCAAGGGATTAGAAAATTCAAGATTTCTTTGTCCAATCACTTCTGTTTTGGGTCTGCATAGGATGTTTTGGGTCCCTATACTACTGTATTCTAACAATGGTTTGGTTGTGAGTCTAAATCAGAAGGCTAGTTTTTTTTAATGGAAAATGGTTATATATACTCAATCCAGTGGTCCAGCTGCACGTGTGTGTTGGGAAAATATCATCGACTGATTACCGTGGATTGCTCAAAAGGCAGCGACCAGGGTTTAAGAGGGAAATATCATATTGTTGGAGTGTGGACCACATGCATCTCAAATATTATCATTTTTATCCTGTAACATTTCTGCTGTAACATCTTTAAAAAAATCATGTGTGCAGATCGATGTACTAAAGGAGATCCATTACATAGATTCTGATCTTGTCGTGCAACTTAAGGGCCGAGTAGCATGTGAAATGAACTCTGGCGAGGAGTTAATAACAACAGAATGTTTGTTCGAGAATCAGTTGGATGAATTAGAACCCGAAGAAGCTGTGGCTATTATGTCTGCATTTGTTTTCCAACAACGGAACGCATCAGAACCATCTCTCACTACAAAACTGGCTGATGCCAAAAAGAGGTTAGTTTTTTTGTTGGTTGCCTCTAGTGCTTTTCTGTCGGCACACCTAGTGTCTTGTGCCCTATAAGATTTCCAAACAACAGCTTACATGGTATTTTGTTCTTCTTTTCTCTGCATTAGGCTCTATGACACGGCAATCAGGTTAGGACAGCTCCAAAAAAGGCACGAGGTGCCTGTGGATCCTGAGGAGTATGCACGTGATAATCTCAAGTTTGGTCTCGTTGAGGTTGTCTACGAATGGGCAAAGGTATACAAACATCTTGGTATGAACTCTTTCTCCAAGACGAGTGTAAAATTCTAACTCAGTCTTTTGCTGGCGCAGGGGACGCCTTTCGCGGACATCTGTGAGCTGACAGATGTATCTGAAGGGCTGATTGTGAGAACAATAGTGCGGCTGGATGAAACATGCAGGGAGTTCAGGAACGCGGCTTCCATAATGGGGAACTCCGCGCTGTTCAAGAAAATGGAGATCGCGTCCAACGCCATTAAGCGCGACATTGTCTTCGCAGCAAGTTTGTATGTCACGGGAATATGATGCCTGTACCCCTGTGTAGCCTATCTAACGGTGCTTGTAAGTAGAGAAATTCCTGTTCTGGATGCCTAATTTCTTCACAAACCCAGTCTTAACAAGCACGCAACTGTAAGGATGTTTTGTTAATGAAAGTAGCATCTGATGCCCTTGACACCATGTAACGGCAAGTGAATACTATGAACAAATTATACTGCATTTCTAATGAGTATCTGAGGTTTTAACCAACCAACTATGTACAAGAAGAGGGCTACGATTTGCAAAGTCGGCTATCGTAAGGAACATTTACAGGACGTAAAATCCGGGCTAGCCCTCCTCCCCAAACTCTCTGGTGAACCTTGTGTACACTTCAAGCTCCGCCTTGCTCACTGTTGGCCTCTGCCTCGCAAGGACCTTCTCGAAGTCTGACCTGGAGATCGGAGGCGGGGTAATCTACATCACCACAGGAAAACACCATGTTAGCAAAAAAAGAATGAACAAACCAAGAGGCAGCAAAATATGCGGTAATCTACATCACCACATGGGAAACACCATCTGAGCACGAAATGAACAAAACAAGAGGCAGAATGATATGCTGCTGCTGTATACCTTGTCAGCCATTCCTTCTTCCGCGAGCTCCTCCATGGTGGTCTGTATGGCGCCCGGTTGCTTTGACCCGCACGGCGTCCAAGTGCCCCCGTCGTCTGACCTGAAGAAGAACATGGCGTCCTGTGTCTTGCGCACGGGCTCGAACAACACGTCCTTTACCTGTTAATGCGAGAAAGATCAGTATTTCAACACCATGTTTATCATGCGCAAGAAAAGGCTGGGAGAAGTATGCAACGTACGTAGACGGCAACGTCCGAGCCGGAGAAGCCGTCTGTTCGGTGAGCCAAGCTCTCGAAGTCGCTCTCGGTTAGACTGTGAGGGGTGTCGCCGAGATGGACCTGCAAAGGTGGAGTTGCGTTAACTGAACTTAGTAGCAGTGCAATGTTGGCAATGTCAAGGCGGAGCAGAGTTAACTGAAGTACCTTGAACATGCGTTGCCTGCTCTAAGGTCAGGTAGTGGAATGTAGATGCGCTTGTCGAAACGACGCCGCACGGCCTGGGGCACAAGTATGACAGGTTAAATGCTAAAAGAACAATTGATACAATGTAATTGTCTTCGCAGAAAAGATGCAATATGTAATTAGATGAACAATTGGTAGATGTTCCTACCTGATCCAGAGCATATGGAGTGTTTGTAGCAGCAAGAACAAGGACTTTGTCATCATTATGGCCAACACCCTGTAATATTACAAGCATGACAAAAAAATGTGTTCAGCTATCAATGAAGAAACTATGATCGACTGAAGTTGATTTGCAAAATTAAAACTGGAGGCCATACAAACGCATGTGCGGTTGGTCTTCTATTGGTAATGTGGGCTAGGAAAAGAAGACATTGGCAGGTGTTCTACAATGTCTGAACAATTTACCTGCATTTGGACGAGCAGCTCCGTCTTGACCCTCCTAGAAGACTCACTTTCATTCCCTTCTCCACGTTGGCCACACAAAGAATCAATTTCATCGATGAAGATGATGGAGGGTGCATTTTCACGAGCCATTTCGAACAGGTTTGTGACCAGTTTCTCGCTTTCTCCCATCCACTTTGAAAGAAGATCCGACGAGGATATACTACAGTTCGTTTATCATTGTACATTAGTCGAAGTAGCGGAATGGTGATGATATGCAGTGAAAGGATAAACCAAAAGCTTTGGCTGCAAATATCAGCATTGCCTATGCCTATGAAAAATTGCATGATATAATGCAGCAAAAACCACAGGATTAGGCTCAGTTTGGTAGCAGAGTATTTTCTAAACTGAAGTATTTTAATACCAAAGTATTCCAACGCCTGGCAAACTAATACTTCAGTTTGGTAGCAGAGTATTTTCTCTGAATACTTCAAAAATACTTTGTTGCCAAACTGAGCCTTACTGTAACTCCTATGATTCTCTTGGAACCACACAAATCTAGAAGAATATGAATACGCAATTAATCTCCGGTAGATAATTGATTGAGCATTCCAGTTCAATTTGTTTACTGTGGAACAGAATTGCTAATTGAATGTGTCCCTGTTGTTGGATCACAAGAGTGGAACTGCAGGAAAGTGAATAGCCGGTAGTGAGCAGCAATACCTGAAAAAGGTGGAGTCGGCCTCTGTCGCGACGGCTTTGGCCAAGTAGGACTTCCCCGTCCCCGGCGGCCCGTACAGGAGAAACGCCCTCCACGGCCTCCGCTTCCCTGCAAAATTTCCGCCACATTTTGTTCAATCAATCACAAAACCATGCTCCGGATCGAGGCGAAATCGGCAAAGCTTCAGGTGCCGCCCCACGTACCGGTGAAGAACTGCGGGTACTTGACGGGGAGCACGACGGCCTCCTGCAGCGCCTGCTTGGCGCCGTCGAGCCCTGCGACGTCGTCCCACCGCACGTTGGGCTTCTCGGAGACGATCGACGAGTGGAGCCCCGCGCGGAGCTTGGCCCTCTCCGCGCCGCGCTCGTCATCCTCCTCGTCCCCACCACCGCCGTCCTTCTTCCTCCGGCCACCACCCTTCCCGTTCGTCTCCGCCGCCACGCCCTCGCCACCGGGGGCGCCGGCGGCCTTGCCGTCGAGGAGCGCGCGGATCTCCTCGGCGCGGCCGACGTACCCCGGGAGCCTGGAGGCGATGGCGTCGCGGACCTTGGGGTTGCGCTCGTACCTGAGGTGCGCCGCGAAGTAGTCGAGCGCGTGCACGTAGTCCCGGAGCGCGGCCGCGTAGTCGCCGGCGTCGTCCTCCTGCACCGCCCGCTGCACCAGCGCCACCGCCTGGTCCTTCATGGCCCCGTACATCGTCGGCCTCGATCGATCGATCACGCCGGTCGGCCGATTGTCTTCTTCTTCTCGCCGAGCAGGGTGCGGTGGTTTCCTTCTCGGCTCGGCCTAGACACCTTTGGGATCGCCGGTCCCGCATGTCAGTGACAGCGAGGAAGACGACCTCGCGGCGAAGGAAACGGTATCACTGGGCCGTGTTCTTCTTATTGGGCCTTACGATTACTTAAGCCCGAAAGAGAGGCGCGGAGGCGGTTGCTCCAGAGCAGCGACTTCGTTTAGTCCCACCTCGCTCCCGGAGAGGAGGGACGGACGAGGGAGCCTATAAAAGCAGCCAGAGGGCAACGGTTTGAAGCATACCTTTCTCGGCCTTTTCGGCACTGCAGGCCATTCCGGGGACGCCGTCACCGGAGCAGGTGCTTCTCCGCCGTCACCGGTGAATCTTGCGGCCAGGACCGTCCACAGCGCTCGCGACAGCCACGCCGCCCGCAAGGTGTTCGGCCCTTCGCCCCGGCAACTCAGGTACGACCCTCGGCCATGGATAGCGCGGATGAGTGGTTCTACAAGAACCACATCATGTACCGCTCATCCTCGGACGATTCCTCCGACGATGACAGTGACGGCCTGGTCACCACCCTCATCGTCAACGAGTACATAGAGAGGACGCGGCCGGTGTTCCGAGGCTCCTTGCCGGGCCGTTCTCCTGCTCTTGACCGGAACCGGCGAGCTGGCCAAATCCAGCTGTATGGGGACTATTTTCGTCCCCACAAGCCCACATACCCTCCCAAGGTTTTCCGGCGCCGTTTCCGGATGAGAAGGTCCTTGTTCAACCGCATCCGGGTGGGCGTGATGCATTTTGATGACTACTTCATGTGCAAGCCCGATGCATGTGGTATGAGGGGCTTCTCGTCGTACCAGAAGTGCACCGCCGCCATTCGCATGCTTGCGTATGGGATTGCCGGCGATCTTGTGGACGAGTATGTGCGCATGAGTGAGTCCACGTGCCTGGAAGCCATGTACAAGTTCTGCGCGGCCGTGGTGCAGGTGCTCGGGCCGGAGTACCCGCGGGAGCCCAATGCTGCCGACATGACTCGCCTCTTGGCAATCAACGAGGCAAGAGGCTTCCCCGGGATGCTCGGGAGCATAGACTGTATGCACTGGGAGTGGAGGAACTGCCCATGTTGGGGCCTGCACGGTCATACTTGAGGCCGTGGCATCACGGGACCTCTGGATTTGACACTCGTTCTTTGGCATGGCCGGCTAGCACAATGACCTCAATGTGCTTCAGCGGTCTCCGGTGTTCAATAGACTCTCCAATGGCCTGGCACCCCAGGTGACCTTTGAGATCAATGGTCACCAATATGACAAGCCATATTACCTTGCTGATGGGATCTACCCCACATGGACTACATTTGTGAAGACAATCTCGAATCCCAATGATGAGAAGAAGAAGAGGTTTGCCAAGGAGCAAGAGAGCGCAAGATAGGATGTAGAGCGTGCATTCGGTGCTCTACAGTCCCGATGGCTATTGTGCGCCATCCTGCTCGGACATGGGACAAGGACCAGCTATGGGAGGTGATGACAGCGTGCGTGATCATGTACAACATGATCGTGGAGGACGAACGCGACGAGGGCTTGAATGATCAGGCATGGCAGTTCCGGGGTGAGTTGGTTGAGCCCCAGGACCGTCCACATTTGCTCAGTTCCTCGACTTTCACCGTGACATTCGTGAGAAGGACTCTCATGTTCAGCTCCAAAATGATTTGGTGGAGCATGTCTGGCAGCACTATGGTAACCAGGGTGACCAGGGGCAGTAGTTCCATTTGAGGAACTACTTGTCTTATTTATTTGGTTTGTAATGCATGAAACAATTTGTTATTTGTGAAACTGTTTATTTATGTTTGTTTGAACTATTTGGATTGTAATAATAAGTACTTAATGAACTATTTTGGATTGCTTTTATGAATTGTATTATTTGTGTTATTTGAGCTTATGTATATTGTGCACCTCCCCTGTTTAGCTGTGGTGGACACAAACAGGCCGTTTGTGGCCCACCTCCCCCAGCTATCAATGAAAAAGGCCCATATAGGGTCTGCTTAGTTGGAAAAAAACTTACAGGACGGACTCGATGCGTCGCCCCGTTGGGGGCAGTGGCCGAAAGGGCGGACATGGGCCGGACATGATTCCTTTTGGCGACGCAAACGGACCAAACGCGGACCAAACGCGCGTCCGTTTGCGTCGCCCCGTTGGAGTCATCCTAATGCCTTATGTTCCATTCCTTGTTGGGTTCAGAATTGTTGTGTTCAGTCTTATAAGAGAACAATTTCCATAATCCCATTTACAAATTAAAGTGGGTATATTGTGAAAGTTCTATCTAAATGATAGAAAGCAGTCATTTCCCTGTATCTGTTACTGAATTTTGTATTACTTACCTTTTCCACCAATCCTTACAGAGTTGCAGAATAGAGCAAGTGTTGTGAAGCAAGAAGCATCAGTATGCCCTGCGGCAATTGGCCGGTGGCCCATTCAAGCTTCCGAACAATAATTAAAGACCAGAAACCATAAAGTGAAAATAGCTTATGTGGACACTGCTATGTTATAGGTTCATAAGTTGCCCTGGCATTTATCCAGATGAACTTTCAGAAGAGGTCCGCCGCAATTGAGAAATTCTGTAAGTCAAGTTGATTTATGTGTGTCTGATACAGTTGTGCTGATAAATCATGTTAGTTATGTCCCTGTTATGCACCCAATCACCTTTCTTCCATTTTCTGTACCATGATGCTGTCATATACCAGCATAAGGAGTTAATGCAATCATTATTTGTTGCCTTTCTTTATCTAAAAAATTATTTGTTGCCTTACTACTTGACTGCGTGATATTGGTTACCGTACAGGCAACCTGCAGCAAAATAACCAGAACCCACCTCCGCTGTTTATTTTAACTGAACTTACCAATGTCCATTTGTACTGGAAGTCTAGTTTATACTTGGCTTTTTAGTTGAAGAGCTTGCTTGTCCTGCTGGAGCTTCTACTCTAATAAACAGTATCAAGACATATAACATAATTTCGTTTTCCTCTCTTCTACTTTTGTCGAGGTGCTGTATGCGCCAATCAAAGAACCTTTTATTGCTTTTAGAGAAATAAATTCTAAAGTGGAAACTGTGCCAGTTTCCATCCCAGTTGATCCCGAGAGAGATATTCTCGAGCAAGTTCGTGACTATGTTAATGGTACGTGCATGGTTTTAAAGGCGTCGCCTAGGCGCGTCAAGGCGCCCGCGGACGAGAAGGCGTCGTCGTCGCCTTATGCGAGCGAGCAAGGCGTCCCAGGCGTCGCATTGAGGCGTCGGAGGCGTCGCCTAGGCGTGCAAATCCTCGCCTTAGTGGATTCTGGACGCCTTCGTCTTCCTCGGTTCAGGCGCGAGCGGGAACTGCCTGGCGGCGGGAAACGGAGGCAGCGGGCGGGAAAAGAGAAATTGGGCTGGAAAATGAGCTCGGCTGGGTAGGGAAAAGGGAGGGGAGAGAGGGAAGCTGACCTAGGGTTCGCAGAAACGATTCAGAGAGAGAGATTTGGGCTCTCTCCTTCTCTGGCGGCTACCTCGTCCACCGCCAGTTTCGGCCAAAATCCTCCCTCCTCCGCCGGCCTCCTCCTCTCTGGCCAAGCTTCAGGGCTTCTCCTCCACTAGGCGCATCCATTCCCCAGCAGGGAAGCAAGGTACATCTCCTCTTCCTTCCTCCTGGTTTCTTTTCTCTCCGCTCTGTTTCTGTTTCTGTGGATGTCGTGGATGTGGAGAACTCTGCTCTGTTCTGTTTCTGTGGATGTGCGATTACAAAGCAAAGGAGCTAACTGCCTCCCGATCAGCCGGTTGTGATCCGAAATAACAGGAGGTCGTGCCTATCGCACTACTCCACTAACTGAACTTTCTGCTGACCGGGAGCTACCGAAATAACAGGAGGTCGTGCGTATCTGTTCTAGGCGCCTTAATACCTGAATAAGGTGTCGCCTTGCATCGCGCCTTGAGCGCCTAGGCGCCCCCCCCCCCCCAGCGCCTTAAAACGCCTTAACGCCTTTAAAACCATGGGTACGTGACTATGTTCTTCATGCATTTTTTCTCTGGATGATTTTTTTCAGTTTTGGACAGTAGTACTTGTCAACCTTGAAGTTCCGTATAACTTGCCCTAGTCGAATGCAGCATTCCCTTATTTGATTGCCAATTATGATGAGAATTTTGCGTTTGGCAGAGTTTCATCCAGATCTAATAGTACTAACTGATAAAAAATGATAAGATCAGAAGATTGTTTGTGCTTATCATTTATCAAGTTTACTACATGAAAACAGCGGAGGTGGGTTCTGGTTATCTTGTTGATCACTTGCTTGTCTTCTGTTACTCTATTTTTCAATTTCTTCTATTTTCTTATACAGCCTATTATTTAATTTTGACTGTAGTAATTGCCTGATATGTCTTCATGATAACACTGACTTATGTCGTATCATGAGGAGAATTGATGACATTCAACCCATAAATTATATCTTTAGTTTGGCTACTTTATCTTATCTTCTTTTGAACTACTGGACTGCTGCAGTACTTGGTTTGATTTCTAATAAACAAACATCTTGATATTTCATATTCCCTATGCTACTTACTGTGTATGCAATTCTTGAATCGAAATCATAATGCTGCTATATGTTAAGATAAAGTAACTCTAGGAATGGAGTCTCATCTTATCTAGTGCAATGCTACAAACAAATTTCCTGATGATTAAGGTCCATACTTTCTCAAATCAAATTAACGAGTTAATCTGTGATCTGTGACTATTACAAATGGGTAGCTATGTTCACATCAGAAGAAGTTGTAATTTTCCCTGGGGATATGCTTTTTCCCTCGCTCACCACACCCAGCAGTCCTTTTTTCTACTCCTACTGAATACACCCAACAATCCTCGTTCAGGCATCTATGCGTCCCAGAAAGCACACTAGTCAACAGTAAACTCAATTCTTTTTTTGCTTGCGAAATAACTCAATTCTGTTGTTATCGCACATGCAATCCAATAAGTTCATACTTCATTCAGTATGATGGTATGCTCAAATAATAATATCTTGCAAAATAAGAAAGATAAAAAAGTCTGATTATTACGAAGCCTCGTACCATTGATCTTCTACCGACAACCAAGTCGAGAAACAAAAAATGCTAGCCAGTCCATTTCAAAAGGCACGAGGGCAGCCCTCCTGGTGAGATTGAGGTCACGGCAGCACACTACCTCCTTCATTATTCCGGTTTCCAGGTGAGCAAAGTACACGCGCTGGAGACCATCCTTGAAGCGATAGAGACCATCCTCGACGACCAATGTGCCACACCTCTCTCCTAAAATGATTGAATTTATTATCTCCACGTCGGGCCGTTTTAGCTCGATCACCCGAGTGCAGTGCCACATTGACGTGTCGTCGTCATCATCTTCTTCATCATCAATGCTATCTTTGGTGCCTCGTTGTTCCCATATCTCTACTTTGAAATCTCTGTTTCGCATCCAGAGAACCGATAATGTCATGTTGCCATCGGCGGCGAGGCTGAGGCGAGGCGGGCTTTGAGGTGGTTCGGTGACCGTCGCGAGTTTCTTCGTCGAGATGTGGGCGGTCTCGAAATTGACATCAATGGTGTACCAACATGACGCGGGGGAGTTGTAGTAGACCCAATGTGCCTTGCCGCGGCGCACAATGGCCTCACCGACGTTATAGGGGCTAACCCCATCTGGGACGGCGCCAAAGCACTTGCGGCTCCAGCTCGCCTCATCGGAGGAGAAGATGTAGACATTCAAGTGGATATCGATGACAAGCACTTTGTAGTACGGAAGTGGACGGCGACAGTCTATACCAGTTATGATGGCATGTCCGCTGCAGGGAAACCACTCTAGAGGCGGCAGCTGATCGAACGTGCCCGCAACTGGGTTGCACACCGTCAGTCGTCGACGAGCGTCCAGGTACCCAGCGAGGAGGAGGAGGCCATGGCGCGAGGCTAACGGCGCGCCTTCCAAGAGGCCGGCTGGGTCAGATGGGAAGAAGGAGCTGAGGGCGCGGCGACCACCGCCCAGAACCGATCGCGGCGCCGGAACGAAGCATGTAGGTAGACAAGGTAAAGTTCCTTTGTAAAAGAAGCCCTGGAAAGAGGAGGACGCCGCGCTCCCCGGCGGCCAGCAGCGGTGGAGGAAAGAGGGCTCCGCGATGAGGCCATGCCACCGCTTGCACACCGCGGCGCAGCGGAAGAGGGCTGCAGGGAACTCCTTGACGCGGAGGAGGATCTCGAGGAGCACCTCGTCCGGGAGGCGCACTTCCATCGATGTCATCTTTTCTCTTTTCGGCTAAATCTTCTATCGATCAATCTACGTATTGTGGCCGTGTGGCGGGGGTTAGCGGCCGGCCGGTAGGTGCGATTCGTGCAACGGCCGATCGTTATATGAAGCTGAGTACGCTTTTCAATTACATTTAGGTTTCGGGCTGTCGAATCAGTCTAGAATCCAAACTCCTACCTTGAAAATATTATTTTTTGGAAGATGCGTGCGACCAGGACACGTACTGCAACGGCGAACAAGAGATTGCGAGGTGGGTGTGAGTATCTCCAGTCCAAGCACTTTTACATTTTGGCAGCGGAAGCAGTACTACTCCCGTCAAAAAAAAGCGGAAGCAGTACTACTACACAAAATCATTATTTACAGTAAATCAAGGAACAAGCACCTTGATTGCGGCGCCTGTTTCTCCCCAGCGACGCGTCGACTGCGGCGGCGCCCGAACGGGCAGTCAGCTTGATCTGAGCGAGCGGACGCCGGGAAATCTGTTCCCGGTTTCGAGCGGGAACAGTTGGGGACGGTGGGCGGTCCGCTTGATCTGAGCGAGCGGACGCCGGGAAACCTGTCCGACGAGACTCAAGAGGTGAGTGTGATGCTGTCTCATGGAATCAGATGCATTGCTGATTGCTAGGTAGTGGGTTCTCTCTCGTAGTCTCGTGTGACTGTGGGAGGGGCGGGCAGTCAGTCGTGTATTATGACATGTAGAGGGGAAAATTGGTTATTTACCCAGATGTTGATTGGCCTTGGATTATGTACCCAAAGTTGGGCTGCCATTGGTAAAATACCCAATACGGATTTGAAAACAAAACAAATACTGATAGGGACCTAAGAGCAATTGTATGAGCGCCTAATCGACTAGAGCTGAGCACACAAAGTTTGCTGGGTCAATTCAACGAATGGACATGTCAAAAGAACAATTCAGCGATTGGATATAGAATCTTTTGAATCTCATGTGTTGCACCTCCGTGTGCTACTATAAATACATGATCTATTAATTCACTGCATTAGGCATTTAGGCGTGTGCGCCTCAGTGCACACAGCTGCTTGTACATCCATCAATCCATGCACGAGAGACTAGCCACCGTACAGCATAGAAATCTAATCCCGATGTAGAGAAGGAGCATCACACTGAAGTTAGAGTACTAATTTACTACGGTCAGTTGTTTTGTTTGTGTTGTCAATTTGTCATGCCATGACTGTCTGCTCATTCGTGTTGTACCAAGTCAGATCAAACTGTTGATTTTGGAAAAGCAAACTTATAATAGGTACTGACACCAAGTGAGCATGCCTGCACGATTTGAGAACAGATGTCATGTGTCAAGAACTTGTTTGCCTTGGCTTATATGTGCCTGGCTAAGTAGCTACATGACTACAACAACAACAACAACAACAACAAAGGGCCTGTTTGGTAGCCTCCAGCCATATCTCGTTGCCTTGGGGGCAGGCTCCAGGGGGCAGTGATGAGTGTAGCCACCCCTAAATACGTGTTGTCCATCTTGTTTGGTAGCCCGCATCGCAGCAGTGAGCAAGTTTGGTGCTCTTCGTTTGGTAGCCTGCAGCTACGGCCAAACGGCTTGCTTGCTGCAGAGCGGTTTGTTTGGTTGCAAGCAAAACAACGGTAGGACATAGGCAAATGCAGTTCATCCATAATTCAGCCCTAACTACTAGGAATGGCAGTTCCAATTCATCCATACCACAGCCCTAACTACTACGAATCAATTAGCAGTACTGATATTACAGACCGGTAGATAGTTCACAGTTCATCATCTTCTTCTTCATGGTCCTCTTCTTCTTCACGGTGATGCTTCATCTTCAGAACCTGTTGTTGCCTCTGTCTGCCCACATTGCTTCAGCCCACTCCATCCGCTTGCTCTTCCAAGCTTCATTGTCATCAGCGGCGACGCCATGGCCTTGATCAATGTCATCAGGTGTCACATCCTCCTCATCTAGGACATGCTCATCAAAACCCCACCCCAGGATCCAGTTGTGTAGGATGCAGCATGCAAGGACAAGCTTCACCTGGGTCTCGAAGGTGTGAAATGGCTTCTGGTCCAGAATCTTGAATCGATTCTTCAGTGCAGCAAACGCTCTCTCGACTGTCACTCTAAGACTCGAGTGTCTCATGTTGAACAATTCCTTGGCTGTCGCAGGAGCGAATCTTGAACTAAACTCGTTCAGATGGTACCTGGTGCTTCGAAAGGGGGGTAGAACTCCAGGGCGACAAGCATAACCAGCATCACCAAGGTAAAACTTACCATCAGGTACACTGATCCCGTCAGGTCTAGACATGCTGTCAGCAAGAATGGTTGCATCATGTGCTGATCCTTCCCAGCCTGCCAGCACATAGGTGAACTTCAGATCAAAATCCACAGCTGCAAGCACATTCTGGCTGGTGTAGTGCTTCCTTCCTCTGAAAGCTTTGGATTGTTCTTTGGACACTCTAGCTGTGATGTGAGTACCATCGATGGCGCCAATGCAGTCCTGCAAATGGCAAGAACTGTTAGTGAATACTCTGTCCTAACATTTCGCAACACTGATTACACAAACAGACCAATGCTTACCTTGAAGTACGGGTACCATCTGAAGCTATCTCTAATCTTCGCCGGCGTTTGTCCTGTGGGTGCCTTGATCATCTCATGCCTTAGCTCACCGATAGCGTACAGTACTTGCTTGAATTACCGGGAGATTGTCTCAATTGATCTTCTGAAGGTGCTATGGATGACTCTGAACCTCTGGTTATGGCCTACGACATGAAGGAAGATGCAAACTTGCTCTTCCACAGATGTGTGGATGCTATCCTTGAGCAGACCCCCCTCCCTAAACCTCTTGACAAGTTCATAGAAGGGTCCTCTACCCATCCTAAGCATTTGAATAGACTCTATCTCACAAGTGTTGTAGATGAAGTTCAGATTTGCCATCCTCTCCCGATCTCGAGCTAACATAGGACCATATGGGAGTCTAGCAAAAGCATACCGCTTAACTAAGATCTTGTGAATCATCATCATCCAGGCTTGAATGACGGCAACCAGTGATGCCGTCTGCTTGGTCAACGCCATTGCGTCGTCCTAATAGAATGGATCTGACATGAGTACGTTCTAGATCTACTCTACCGTTCTGTTCTAACACTAGTAGGGAAGAGTTTTACCTTGGCTCCCGCCATTGGAGATGATGAAGAGGTCGGCGCTGTCGGCGATGAAGAAGTGCAGGGCTTGCCTCCCGTGGAGACGACGGCGCGGATCCTTGGCTGTAGCCGCTCCGGTGCCACAACCGCGGGCCAGCCGCCGTAAGAGCAGGTGAAGGAGCCGCCGGTGTGGTCGCCGGTCCAGTCGCCGATCTGGTCTCCTGGAAGGAGCCGCCGGTGTGGTTTGGGAAAGTGCGGAGGTGACCGGGCAAGAGAGGGGGAAAGGAGCTAGGTATGGCGCGAAACAGGGGAAGGATTTCGCCGTTCCCCGCGCGCACGCTCGTCTCCACTTTTTGCAGCCCCGCGGCCTGGCTCCATGGAAACTGCCGATTCGGCAGTTCCTATCGGGCCTGGCCCGGGAGTGCTTTAAGCACCGTGCCAGCCAAAAAACGGGCTGCAGGCAAGCAAACAACCAGGCTGGTTCTGCAGCCAGCGGGCCTGGCCCGGCTGGCTACAGGCTACCAAACGCGCCCAAAGCCTTTTATTCCCAAACACGTTGGGGTAGGTTAGAGTTGAAACCCATAAGATCTCGAAACCAAATCATGGTTCTGGCACATGGATAGCTAACTTCCACGCAGCCCTATCCATGGCTAGTTCTTTGGTGATATTCCAATCCTTCAGATCTCTCTTAACAGACTCCTCCCATGTCAAGTTTGGCCTACCACGACCCCTCTTAACATTCTCATCCCGCTTTATCCGTCCGGTATGCAATGGCGCTTCCGGAGGCCTACGTTCTATATGACCAAACCATCTTAACGGTGTTGGACAACCTTCTCTTCAATTGGTGCTACCCCAACTCTCTCACGTATATCATCATTCCTAACCCGGTCCTTTCTTGTGTGGCCACATATCCATCTCAACATGCGCATCTCCGCTACACCTAACTGTTGGATATGTCGTCTCTTGGTCGGCCAACATTCTGCGCCATACAACATCGCAGGTCGAATCGCCGTCCTATAGAACTTGCCTTTTAGCTTTTGTGGCACTTTCCTATCACAGAGGACGCCAGAAGCTTGGCGCCACTTCATCCAACCAGCTTTGATTCGATGACTCACATCTTCATCGATATCACCATCCTTCTGGAGCATAGACCCCAAATATCGGAAGGTGTCTTTCTCAGGTACCACCTGTCCATCAAGCCTAACCTCTTCCTCCTCGTGCCTAGTAGTACTGAAACTGCACCTCATGTACTCAGTTTTGGTTCTACTAAGCCTAAAACCTTTCGATTCTAGAGTCCGCCTCCACAGCTCTAACTTTCTATTAACCCCCCCCGACTATCGTCAATTAGCACCACATCATCCGCAAAGAGCATACACCATGGGATATCTCCTTGTATATCCCCTGTGACCTCATCCATCACCAAAGTAAAGAGATAAGGGCTCAAAGCTGACCCCTGGTGCAGTCCTATTTTAATTGGAAAGTCATCGGTGTCGCCATCACTTGTTCGAACACTTGTCACAACATTATCATACATATCCTTAATGAGGGTAATGTACTTTGTTGGGACTTTGTGTTTCTCCAAGGCCCACCACATGACATTCCGTGGTATCTTATCATACGCCTTCTCCAAGTCAATGAACACCATATGAAGATCCTTCTTCTTCTCCCTGTATCTCTCCATAAGTTGTCGTACCAAGAAGATGGCTTCCATGGTAGACCTCCCAGGCATGAAACCAAATTGATTTTTGGTCACGCTTGTCAATCTTCTTAAACGGTGCTCAATGACTCTCTCCCATAGCTTCATTGTATGGCTCATCAACTTGATTCCACGGTAATTAGTGCAACTTTGAACATCCCCCTTGTTCTTGAAGATTGGCACTAATGTACTCCGCCTCCATTCTTCGGGCATCTTGTTTGACCGAAAAATGAGGTTGAAAAGTTTAGTTAGCCATACTATCGCTATGTCTCCAAGGCCTCTCCACACCTCGATGGGGATACCATCAGGGCCCATTGCCTTGCCTCCTTTCATCCTCTTCAAAGTCTCCCTAACCTCAGCCTCCTGGATACGCCGCACAAAGCGTCGGCTGGTATCATCGGAGGAATCGTCTAGCTCAATGGTAGAGCTCTCATTCTCTCCATTGAACAGGTCGTCGAAGTACTCTCGCCATCTACGCTTGATCTCTTCGTCCTTCACGAGGAGTTGATCCGCTCCGTCCTTTATGCATTTGACTTGGTTGACATCCCTCGTCTTCCTTTCTCTCGTCTTCGCCATCTTATAGATGTCTCTTTCGCCTTCCTTCGTGTTTAGACGCTGGTAGAGGTCCTCATACGCCCGACCCCTTGCCTCGCTCACCGCTCGCTTTGCGGCCTTCTTTGCCCCCTTGTATATCTCCATGTTGGTTGCGCTCCTGTCCAGGTATAGGCGTCTGAAACAGTCCTTCTTCTCCTTAATAGCCTTCTGGACCTCAACGTTCCACCACCAGGTATCCTTAGCATCCCTTCTACTTCCCCTGGTCACCCCAAACTCCTCTGATGCAATCTTCCGAATGCAAGTCGCCATCCTCATCCACATACTGTTTGCATCGCCTCCTTCCTCCCAAGGGCCCTCCTTAAAAACCCTCTCCTTAAAAGCTTGAGCTGCCTCTCCCTTTAACTTCCACCACTTTGTTCTAGCAACTTTTGGGCGCTTATCCCGCTGGACACGAATCCAAAAACGGAAGTCAGCCACCACCAGCTTATGTTGATGGACAACACTCTCTCCAGGTATCGCCTTACAATCAAGGCAAGCGCGTCTATCTTCTCTTCGAGAGAGGACAAAATCAATCTGGCTAGAGTGTTGGCCACTACTGAAAGTCACTAGGTGGGATTCTCTCTTTCTAAAGAGGGTGTTAGCTACGACCATGTCGTAGGCTAGGGCGAAGCTTAAGACATCCTCCCCTTCTTGGTTCCTGATGCCATAGCCAAAGCCCCCATGCACCCCTTCAAAACCTGTGTTAGATGTACCCACATGGCCATTGAGGTCTCCTCCTATGAAGAGCTTCTCACCAGTAGGTACTCTCCTAACCAAGTCCTCGAGACCTTCCCAGAACTCTCTCTTGGTGCTCTCGTTGTGGCCTACTTGCGGGGCATACGCGCTGATAACATTGAGAACTAAGTCCCCAACAACCAGCTTGACTAGGATAATCCGGTCTCCTTGCCTCTTGACGTCCACTACTCCATCCTTGAGGCTCTTGTTGATCAAGATGCCTACCCCATTTTTGTTTGAGGTTGTCCCCGTGTACCACAGCTTAAAGCCGGTATCCTCCACCTCCTTCGCCTTCTGTCCCTTCCATTTGGTCTCTTGGACGCATAGGACATCAACACGCCTCCTTATCGCCGTATCAACTAACTCCCGTAACTTGCCCGTCAGGGACCCTACGTTCCAGCTACCTAAGCGGATCCTCCTAGGCTCGGCTAACTTCCTTACCCTCCGCACTCGTCGAGTCAAATGCGAAGACCCTTGCTCATTTTTCACTACACCCGGGCGTCGATGCAGCGCGCCACTAAGGATGCGACGACCCGATCCTTGCTCACTTATCACCGTATCCAGATCAAGATACGGCGCGCCACCAAGGGGGTGGCGGCCCGGCCCTTGCCCATTTGACACCACACCCGGGTTCCGATATGGCGCGTCGCTAAGAGGGTTACGCCCCAACGAGGTTCTTTTGGGTTTCATCTCCATAAGAGTGGCTGGGTTTTTTCCGTTGGCTTGCCAAGCCTATCACAACCCTCCTCCTTTATCCGGGCTTGGGACCGGCTATGTTGAGACCAAGGTTTCGGATACCGGTTCAAAAAAAATTCCGGAGGGGGCCGGTATTTCCGGTAACCGGGGTTACCGGAAATACCGGCCGGTAACCGGCCCAATATTTCGGCAAGAATTTAGGATTTAAACTTAAAATATCGAATTTATTTGAAATTTAATTTTTTCAAGCACAAATTTGTTTCAAATTTGACTAATCCGAGATTTTTCATCCGAGATATGCAAATTCTAGGGGGGTCCGAGAAATCCGGTTACCGGCCGGTTACCGCGGAATTCCGGCCGGTAACCGAAACCTTGGTTGAGACAACATAGGCGGAGTTAAGTAGCTACATGACTAATCTGACAATAATGTTAAAGAGCATAGATCCAATTAGTCTCACTATCACACGCTGCTTTCTACCCCGTAGCTGCATTTTGCATGGTCATACTTTGAAAGAACAGGAAATTTCAGGCCATTAAATAAGAAAGATCAGTGGAACCATTGTCTGCACTCATTGTCCAAACCAATGTATCTGATATAGAGTCCTGATGCGGTGATGCCTTATAGTGGATGCCCTATGTTCTGTTCCTCACTGGGTTCAGAATGGTCGTATCTACTTCATTGAAGAGAACACTCATTATGAAAACGGAGGCAGGTTTATCATGTGAGATTCAACTGCATAAAAGGAAGCTATCATCTCCTTTTATACTTGCCTGCTGTCCGTTATCGAATTTGTCAAGTACATGATTTTCCCTGACCAATCTATCCCATAGTGGAAGAATAGACAAGTGTTGTCTGAAGCAAGAGCCGTCAGTAGGGAATGTACCGATTGGTGCCCTATACAAGCTTATGAACCACAATGGAAACACATCACCCAAAATGATTTCGTGGGAAAATGGACTCTACTATATTTTGATTTCACGCATTGCCCTTTCTTTCCACGGAAGTTTCACACATTGCATTGATATTTGTCAAGATGAAAAATGGATGATGGCTGCAGCAACCGATAAAATCATCGCTTTTTTTTTCCTGTGTTTGAACAAAGTTTCCTTAATGGCGCAACAAGATGTTAGATTGCTGAATCTTAATGCTCAGGGTATGAACTCGTCTGTGCACTGCGACGCCATCCTGGAATCCGTCCGGGACGCCCATGCCACCATTGTTTGCATTCAAGAAACCAAACTTGCCCTGGTTGACGACGCAACCATCACTAGTGCGCTTGGCCCTCAATTCACCACCAATTACGCCTACCTTCCGTCGATTAGCACTAGAGGGGGGATTATCCTTGCGGTTTCAGACGCCTACTTCACCATCTCCAACATCCACATCATCACCAACACCCTTTGGGCCTCGATCATGATGATGAATGAGCGTGTGGAATGGTCCTTGTCGGTGGTTTATGGACCTCAGGGCGATGCAGAGAAAACCGCTTTCATCGAGGAACTCAAACTCCTCGGTCCCAATATGCGTTCTGCATGGCTTCTCCTGGGTGATTTCAACCTCATCACCAAAGCCGCTCACAAAAAAATGCCAACATCAACCGTCGCATGATCACCACAAAACTAAATTTGCTGCAGCTTCGTGAGATTGTGCTCTCTGGACGGAAGTACACCTGGTCAAATGGACAAGCAACACCTACCATATCCAAGATTGAGCACTTTTTTATATCTGATGACTGGAACATGCTCTTCCAGATGTGCATCTTCAAGCTCTTCCGTCTAGCTGCTCTGATCATTGCCCGCTTCTTCTTCGGGGGGCTTCGGATATCCAAAGAAAGCCCTCTTTCAAGTTTGAGCAATTTTGTCTCAAGATGCCGGGGTTTCAAGAAACCGTGCTCGCTGCATGGTCTAAGCACGTGGCGGCAAATGATCCCATTAGGCGGATACACATCAAGCTAAACCGCACGGCAAAGGCGCTCAAGAAGTGGCACCATGCTTCCATTGGAAATATTCGCATGCAAATTGGGATCGCCAAGGAAGTTATTGGTAGACTGGACGTTGCTGAGGAAACCAGGCTTCTTACTGTCCAGAAGATCCAGATTCGCCAGAATTCTCGGCTGACTTGGATTCGGGTTGGCGACGCGAACACAAAGCTCTTTCACCAGAGGGTAAACGGCAGAAGGAGAAAAACTTTCATCCACTCTCTCCGTACCGCCTCGGGTTTCGCCATCTCTCGGGAAGACAAGGAGGCTGAGCTTCACAGGCACTTCCATGATCATCTTGGCACCACCACTCCTAGAGAAACTCTGCTAAACTGGGAGAACCTGGGATACCAATCACGTGACCTTTCCGCTCTTGAGGCCCCTTTTGACGATGCCGAGATCAAGCATGTTGTCTTCTCCCTCCCTTCGGTCAAGGCCTCCGGACCTGACGGGTTCATCGGTGCTTTTTTCATGGCTTGCTGGGATACCATTGCTCCTGACATCTGCTTGGCCATCAGACGCCTTGCTAGTTACAGCGGCGGATGCTCCAACCTTGTCAACTCTGCCAGCATCATTCTTATCCCTAAGAAGACTGATGTCGCTGCTGTGGGAGACTTCCGTCCTATTAGCCTTATTCACAGCATCTCAAATATTTTCTCCAAGTTGCCAGCGAACAGACTAGCTCCTATCCTCCCTACGTTGGTGTCTATCATTCAGACTGGCTCCTATCCTCACTGTTAAGTTGGGGCAAAGTGAAAGGATATGGATGTCGCCTAGAGGGGGGGGGGGGGTGAATAGGCGTTTAAAAACTTTTCCGGTTTAAGCTTGATAAATGCGGAATAAACTAGGTGTTTAAATTAACAAGCCAACAAACTAAATAAACTAGGCTCACCTATGTGCACCAACAACTTATGCTAAGCAAGACAAGCAACAAAGTGATAGCAAGATATAATACTTCAAGCACGAAGGCAATCACAATGTAAAGTGCATAAGTAAAGAGCTCGGGTATAGAAATAACCGAGGCACGCGGAGACGACGATGTATTCCCGAGTTCCTCCTTTTTAGGGGAGTACATCTCGTTGGAGGGGTGTGAGTATCAAACTCAAGACGCCACAAATGGCCTCACCCTATTCTCCAATGAACCTTGCCCAAAAGCTCGGTTCACCTTCCACTATTGATTTCCTTTGGGGCGGAAATCGAGTCCCTTACAACAATCTTGAGGCACAACACACAAAAGGATTGGGAGCTCCCAAGTGGCCAAAAAAAGCCTCCACCGCCACAAAAGGCGTCCACCGCCACAAAAGGCGTCTAGGGTCCAAAGACCCAAGAGTAACAAGCTCACGAACTTTCACTTCCACGAATCCTCGTGGAGAGCACAAACCGATGCACAAAAGCAATGGCAAGAACACAAGAAGTGCTCAAGTCCTTCACTCTCAAATCCCACCAAAAGCAACTAATGCTTATGGGGGGAGAAGAGAGGAAGAACAAAGAAGAGAACCACTCAAGAACTCCAAGATCAAGATCTACTAGGTTCCCCTCACTTAGAGGAGAGATGGATTGGTGGAATTGTAGATCTAGATCTCCTCTCACTTTTCCCTCAAAGATATGCAAGAATCATGGGAGGGATTGAGAGGGGGCAAGCTTTTCCAAAGGTCAACAATGGAGAAAAGAGAGGGGGAAAACAAGCTCAAATGGTTGGGGAACCATTGGGGAAGAAAGGGGACTTATATAGGTACTCACGAAAAAGAGTCGTTGCTGGAAAAACCGCGCACCGGATATTTCCGGGTTGAGTACCGGATTATTTACGGACCCAGAAAAATGACTAAGTCTCCCAAAACTTCAGTACTGGACCTGGGCCGGAAATTTGGCCAGAAATTTCCGGGGGCCCGGATATTTCCGGCCTAGGGGCCGGATATTCCGCCCCCAGAAAACTGCTGAAACACCAAAACGAAAACGACAATCACTTTTTCATCCGGACTCCGATTTCGATGATCTTGGGCTCATTGGAATCGCAACGAAGAGCTTTACAAGATTATGCAGAGAAACATCATAGTCCATCATGTGAGAAGGAAGCCACAAGAAAGAGTTTGACCTCTCTTAGAAAAGGCAAATCGGTAAAACCTCCAACATCAAAAACGCAACAAGATATTCGTATGAAATCCGTTTTTGATAAACTTGGTATGGAGAAGAACACAAGCTCTAAATTCTCACATGGATAAAAGCCAAATAAGAACCAAGAAAGATGATATGCCAAGTATGCAAAGGTTTGAGCTCTCCACAAAGATGCGATCAAGTTACTCACTTGAGAGCCCCTCTTGATAGTACGCCGTCTATCCTATAACCCGGTCTTCCACTAACAACATGAGACCGGTAAAATAGAAACCCTATCAAGATCATACCTTTGCCTTGCGCATTCCACTTGAGCTAGATGATGACGATTTTGATCTCTTCATGAGGACCACCTTTCTTGATTGCGCTTTGCTAGCACATGCTTGATGAAGACTTCTCCAAATACTCCCACATACACCGTTATGGGAGAGCCTCGCTTAGCTCCGTCTTCATATATCCAATTGCACTCTGTCTTCTTATCTTGATATAGATGATGACTTGGAGATAAACATGAATATTCACTCAATCTTCTTTTCCAAGCCATGCTTGCAATAAGCTCAACTCTAGATGACCATTCTTTATATAAACCCTTGGATAGAATCTTGGTCATCATATAATCTTCTAGAGTCCAACACATGAACTCCAATCCTCTTCATGGACAAGATCTATAACGATACCTCAATGCAAACATTAGTCCATAGGGATTGTCATTAATTACCAAAACCACACATGGGGCAACACATGCCCTTTCACAAAGTATTTTGGTTATGTTGTGTGCAGGTTCCAAGTCAACTGCCAGGACCTCCCCTTCGACGTAGACTTTTCCTGGCACCATTGTCAGGAAGAGGAAGCATGCACTCCCTCTAACAACACTTTTTCTGGCGCCGTTGACACCTTCAGAAGTGTCTTCATCTCCTACTGGTTCGATAACCTCGGTTTCATACTAGGGGAAAACTTGCTGCTGCACTCATCATACCTTCCTCTTGGGGTTCCCAACGATCGTGTGTCTTTCACGTCATCAAGCACTTTTTCTGGCGCCGTTGCCGGGGAGGTCAAGCCTTCTACAAGGGGAGTCTCTCACTTCCAATCTCTTTACTTTGTTATTGTCTTGCTTAGTTTATTTTTATTTTGTCTTGTTTGCTCCCTTTATCAAAAACACAAAAAATTAGTTTGCTGCATCTAGTTTATTTCGGTTTGTTATTATGTCTAGTTATTTATTTGCTATCAATGTCTTCTCTCTTTGAAACAAAATCTTATTGGCTAAGTGGGTTCACGGAGGAACAACAAAATTATTATCGGGAATACCGCCTATATCAAAAAGGGAAATACTTATGGGTACAAATGTATAAATTGAATTGTTTTGCTAGAAACTTGTGCTCTACTTATGATGAATCCTACTGCTTTAATGAATCTTCTTGTTGTAGAAGGCATAAACACCTCCCTTTTCAATGTGAGTATAATGATAATGAAACCTTGGATGCATATGCTAAAGGAAACTATGACTTTGATAATCTTGAACAACTTGAAGAATTTGTTGTTTTTAAGGGTGCACATGAAATTGCTGGTTATATTCAAAATGATGATGCTCCTTGTAGAACTGAGAATTATGCTATACTTGGTTATTGCCTTGAATATTACAATGATAATCCTTATATTATTGAATATCTTGAGAAAACTTATTCTCAAGAACAACTTGCTTCCTTTCAGGAACCTATGGAAGAAGAAATTGCTGAAACTGTGATCTCATTGGATGAAAAAGAGGAGGAGAGTGAAGAACAAAAGGAGGATCTACCTTCTAATGATAGTAACTCTTTAACTCTTACATTATTTGATTACCCTCCATGCCTGCCTAAGGAGGAAGAGTGTTATATTGTTGAATGTCATGATTCTATTGAAATATCTACTTTTGATAAATTTGAAGTAACAAACACCTTGACTCAAATAGAAGAGGAAATTGCAGAAAGTAAAAATGTGCTCCCTAATGTTATATATGATAATTCTCTTGATGATGGTCCTATATTGCCTGATGATATTAGTTTTACTACTATTGTGAAAAGTGGGTTTAATAACCTCATTGTTTTTGAGCTTGATAAAAATTATGTGTTTGTAGATCATGAAAAGCATGCTTTATGTGATAGTTATATTATTAAGTTTGTTCATGATGCTACTTAAAGTTATTATGAGAGAGGAAAATATGGTTATAAAAGCTTTCAAGTCACTAAAACACCTCTCTTAATGTTGAAAGTTTTGAAGTTGCATTTGATTCATCTTCCTATGCTTGTTGCTTTATGTTTCAATAATTTATTTTATTACAAGATTCCTTTGCATAGGAAGTGGGTTAGACTTAAATGTGTTTGACATTTGCCTCTTGATGCTCTCTTTTGTTTTTCAAGTCTTATTCTTGTGAGAGCATCATTAAAATCTTCTAGCCTAGCTAAAAGGCATTAAAGAAAGCGCTTTTGAGAGGCAACCCATTATCTTTTGTTTTCATTTTTAGTCTTGGAGCTTGCTTACTTCTGTAACAACTCCTTTGTATTTTTATTTTATTGCATTGTTGTGCCAAGTAAAGTCTCTAATAGAAAGTTGATGCTAGATTTGGATTTCTGCGCAGAGACAGATTTTTGCTGTCCACCGTTTTGAGTTGTACGCACTCCAGAAAAGTTGAAAAATTCTGGAAAAAAATCACGCGTGATCCTCAGGTATGTACGCAACTTTCATTAGTTTTGAGTTTTCTGATCTGAGCAACTTAAGTGCCTCGAATTTTTTTGTCTTTACGGACTGTTCTGTTTTGACAAATTCTGCCTTTTATTTTGCATTCTCTCTTACTATGTTTGAGTGGATTTCTTTGCTCCACAAAATATCAGTGGCTGTAGCTAATGTCCAGAAGTACTGGAGATGATTTTGTCCTTACAGAACATGTGAATTTTTGATTATGCACTAACCCTCTAATGAGAATTATTTTGAGTTTGGTGTGAAGGAAGTTTTCAAGGATCAAGAGAGAAGGATGATATAATATGATCAAGAAGAGTGAAAAGACTAAGCTTGGGATGCCCCCGTGGGTCACCCAAGCATATTTCAAGAAGACTCAAGCGTCTAAGCTTGGGGATGCCCAAGGCATCCCCTTCTTCATCAACAACTTATCAGGTCATCTCTAGTGAAACTATATTTTAATTCTTTCACATCTTATGTTGTTTACTTGGAGCGTTTGTGTGCTTTTATTTTTCTTTGTTATTTTCATTTTCTGAATAAATTGGATCCTAGCATTCTTGTGTGGGAGAGAGACACGCTCCGCTTTTTCATATGAATACTCGTATTATTCGCTTATATTTGTTGAGTATTCTTGACTAGCTACTGCAATACTTTTAGCTCCTGTTTTTCATGCATCTCTTGTTCAGAGCTGTTAGTTATTGTAGAAAAGTACTATCTTGTTTCATTGTTGTATTATTTGGAGAGTTTGTGTTGAAATAAGTTGATTGGTGTTTAGTTGGAAACAGAAAATGCTACAACCGACCGCTCTCCTCTCTCGCTACAGTAGCCAGAGAGGCGATTTTTGAGCTTTCCCCGTCCATCCACCTCGCTCGCCGGCGATCCGCGGGATCCTCCCCTCTCCGGCGTCGCTCCGGCGGCGGGAGGGTGGGGGATCCCCGGATCCCGGCCTGTACATAGTGTAGGGTGCGGTAGGGATCCCGTCGGCGGCGTCGTGGAGGTGGCGATGGCGTCGGTGGCTAGGTGGGGGTCGGCGCGTTCCCCTTCTGCGGCGGCACTCCTCGGAGCTCCGGCGTGGCGAGCGCGGCTTTTGGTGGCCGGAGATCTCCGGATCTGCCGGTTTCCCTCTGGATCTTCCTCCTCCTTGCCGACCGGCGGGGAGGTCGGCCTCCACGCGGTGGAGCTACGAGGGAGGACCCGGAGGCTGGAACTCAGAGCTGGGCGAGCCTCGCGGCTTCTGCCGGCGCTGGGGACGAAGACGGATGCGGCAAGGCGGTGGTGCTGGAGAGGGAGGGTGCTCGCCGTGCACGTTCATCGGCTGAAGCTCCGCCGCTGCGCGGCGGACGGGCTCTGCGGCGCTCTACAAGGTAGGAGGTGCCCTCTGGCAGTGGTTAGAAGGTGGTCTTCGTCTTCTTCGCCGGCGATGTTGCTGTTGCTCGTTCTTGCTCTGTTCCCCTGCGTCGGATTTCTGTTCTTCGTTTTGTACTTCATCGTTGTATGTAGTACAATCTGGTGTACGCAGGCTTTCAAAAAAAAATGCTACATGAGGTAGATGGTATATTGAAAAGACACGCATTCTTGCAGATCATTGTCTTGGATAATTTGATGCTTTGCAATTGTTTTGAGCTCTCAAGTAGATCACGTTTAAGCTCTTGCATCATGTAGTTGAAACCTATTAGTGGAGAACTACCGTAGAGCTTGTTGAAATTTGGTTTGCATGTTTGGTATCTCTAAGGTCTAGATATTTTCTGGTAAAAGTGTTTGAGTAACAAGGAAGACAGTGTAGAGTCTTATAATGCTTGCAATATGTTTTCATGTAAGTCTTGCTGTACCAGTTGATATCCTGTGTTTGCTTCAAACAACCTTGCTAGACTAAACTCTGTACTGAGAGGGAATGCTTCTCGTGCATCCAAACCTTGAGCCAAAACTCATGCCATTTGTGTCCACCATAACTACCTATTATGTGGTATTTCCTGCCATTCCAAGTAAATACTTCATGTGCTACCTTTAAACTATTCAAAAACTATTATCTCTCATTTGTGTCAATGTTTTATAGCTCATGAGGAAGTTATGTGGAGTTTTCTCTATCAACCTTGTCATTTACTCATAACAGACTTTCACCAATGGACCAGTGGCATATACATCCGCTTATCCAATAACTTTGCAAAAAGAGCTAGCAAATGGGGTACCCAGTCCCAATTAATTACAACTATAACTGCTTAATTCTCTTCACATGTTTTGCCATGATTTATCAGAAGCAAATTTCAAAGTGTTAAACATTATCAAATAGGCACTCCTCCATGGTATGTGATTGTTGGAAGGCACCCGAGGATTCGGTTAGCCATGGTTTGTGTAAGTAAAGGTTGAGAGGAGTGTCATACCAATTTATAAATATGCATGTGTAAACAAAAGAGAAGAGGGATGATCTACCCTTGGGTAGAAATAACGTCCTTCATGGGAGCCGCTCTTGAAAGGCTGGGTGACAAGGGGGATAGAGTGCCCACTGCCATTCGTTGACAACAACAAACACCTCTCAAAAACTTACTTTATGCTCTCTATATGATTTCAAAAACTTAAAAAGTTCTAGCACATGATTTAATCTCTGCTTCCCTCTACGAAGGGCCTGTCTTTTACTTTTATGTTGAGTCAGTTTACCTACTTCTTTCTATCTCGGAAGCAAACACTTGTGTCAACTTTGTGTGCAACAATTCTTATATGCTTACTTATTGCACTTGTTATATTACTTTGTGTTGACAATTATCCATGAGATATACATGTTGAAAGTTGAAAGCAATTGCTGAAACTTAAATGTTCCTATGTGTTGCTTCCATGCCTTTTACTTAGAATCTATTCCTTTATGAGTTAACTCTTATGCAAAACTTTTTCTGCTTGTCTTGAAAGTACTATTCATGAAAAGTTTTTGCTTATATGATTCAGTTGTTTACTCTTTATCTATTTGTTAGCAAACTATAGACCATTGCCTTGAGTCACTTCATTCATGACATGAGCCTTGCAATATTATTTGATCAAGATTGTGTGAAAGCATGTCTCCTCAGAAATTATTTTGTTGTTATCATTTTACCTACTCGAGAACGAGTAGAACTAAGCTTGGGGATGCTTGATACGTCTCCAACTTATCCATAATTTCTGATGTTCCATGCTTATATTATACCAATTGCTACATGTTTTATTTACACTTTATATCATTTTTATGCATTTTCTGGGACTAACCTATTAACAAGATGCCACAATGCCAGTTCCTGTTTTCTGCTGTTTTTGTATTTCAGAAAAGTTGTTCTGGAAATATTCTCGGAATTGGACGAAACAAAAGTCCATGGTCCTATTTTTCTGTCACGTACACGGAGTCCGAAGGAGACACGAAGGGGACCGAGGAGGCGGCCACACCACGTGGCGGCTCGGCCCCACCTCCCAGCACGCCACGACATGGTGTGGGCCCCTCGGGACTCCATCGACGTCGCCCCTTCGCCTATAAATTCATCTATTTGGGAAAACCCTAGATACCCGAGCTATTATCCACGAAAAGTTCCAGAGCCGCCGCCGCTGTCAATCCTAACTCGGGAGGGTTCTGAAGCTCTTCCCGACACCCTTCCGGAGAGGGAAATCATCACCGGAGGGCTCTACATCGCCATGCCTGCCTCCGGAGTGATGTGTGAGTAGTTCATCCTTGGACTATGGGTCCATAGCAGTAGCTAGATGGTTGTCTTCTCCTCTTGTGCCATCATGTTTAGATCTTGTGAGCTGCCTATCATGATCAAGATCATCTTATTGTAATGCTACATGTTGTGTTTGCTGGGATCCGATGAATATTGATACTATGTCAAGTTGATTATTGGATTATCATGTCTATGTTATTTATGATCTTGCATGCTCTCCGTTGCTTGTTGATACTCTGGCCAAGTTGATGATTGTGACTCCAAGAGGGAGTATTTATGCTAGATAGTGGGTTCAGTCTCCATTTAATCTGGGGGAGTGACAACAACCTCTAAGGTTGTGGATGTGCTGTTGCCACTAGGGGTAAAACAGCGATGCTTTGTCTAAGGATAATTGTGTTGCTTACATTATGCACTTTACTTAATGCAATAGTCTGTTGCTTGCAACTCAATACTGAAAGGGGTGCGAATGCTAACCTGAAGGTAGACTATTTAGCCACAGATGCATGCTAGATAGCGGTGTGTGTACCATGTTGTAATGCCCAAGTAAATCTCATGGTAGACACCATAACTTGTACATGCATTATTATGCACTTCTCAATATTGTCAATTGCCCAGCTGTAATTTGTTTACCCAGCATTTTAGTTATCTTTATGGAGAGACACCACTAGTGAACTGTGGACCCTGGTCCATTCTTTTACATCTGATAATACAACCTACTGCAATCATTGTTTTCTTTCATTCTCTGCAAACAAATATCATTTTCCACACTATATGTCTAATCATTTATTTTCAGCAAGCCGGTGAGATTGACAACCTCACTGTTAAGTTGGGGCAAAGTATTTTGGTTGTGTTGTGTGCAGGTTCCAAGTCAACCGCCAGGACCTCCCCTTCGACGCAGACTTTTTCTGGCACCATTGTCAGGAAGAGGAAGCACTCCCTCCAACAACACTTTTTCTGGCGCCGTTGACACCTTCAGAAGTGTCTTCATCTGCTACTAGTTCGATAACCTCGGTTTCATACTGAGGGAAAACTTGCTGCTGCACTCATCATACCTTCCTCTTGGGGTTCCCAACGAACGTGTGTCTTTCACGTCATCAGCTGCTAACTTTGGGTGGAGGCTACATCAACTAGATGTCAAGAATGCATTTTTGCATGGTGACCTGAAGGAAGAAGTGTATATGGAGATACCACCAGGCTTTGGTACCTCGGAGACCACAGGGAAAGTTTGTAGGCTGAAGGAAGTCCTTGTATGGATTTAAACAATCACCAAGGGCTTGGTTTGATAGGTTCAGAAGTGCCATTTGTGGTATGGGATATGGTCAGTGTAATGGTGACCACACGGTGTTCTTCAAACACTCCGACCGTAGAATCACAATTTTTGCCGTATATGTGGATGACATCATCATTACGGGAGATGATTAAGAAGAAATCAAGAGATTAAAAGAGTGCCTGAGTAAGGAGTTTGAGGTAAAAGATTTGGGCAACCTGAAATACTTTCTTGACATAGAAGTGGCCCGGGCAGAGAAGGAAATCTCTTTGTGCCAACGAAAATACACCTTAGATCTCTTGATTGACATGGGCATGATGGGATGTCGTGCAGCTCCCAACCCGATTGAACAAAATCATCAAGTGACTGCACAATCAGGTGAGCTAGTGAACAATGAAGATTATCAAAAATTGGTTGGGAGGTTATTATATTTGTGTCACACTAGGCCTGACATTACACATACGCCGTGAGCGTAGTGAGCAGATACATGCATGAACCAAGAAGTGTGCACCTTGATATAGTGCACAGAATCTTGAGGTACCTGAAGGGGACTCGGAAAAGGGGTTGTGGTTTGAAAAGAGTGGACATCTCGAAGTGGATGGCTATAGTGACTCAAGCTGGGCTGATTGTCAAGATGATAGAAGATCAACAGCAGGCTATTGTGTGTTTGTGGGAGGAAATTTAGTGCCCTGGAGAAGTAAGAAACAACCAGTTGTGTCTAGATCAACAGCAGAAGCTGAGTATAGGGCCCTTTCCCAAGGGTTGAGTGAGATGCTCTAGGTGAAGCACTTTCTGGGTGAATTGAAGCTTTTGAGGAAGGGGCATCTGAGAGTGTGGTGTGACAATCAGTCGGCTATCAGCATTGCAAATAACCCAGTTCAACATGATAGGACAAAACATGTGGAGATTGATCGCTTCTTTATAAAGGAGAAACTTGATGCTGGGATTATCAGTCTCACTCATGTTAGCTCTGAACAAAAGTTTGATGATTGTTTAACAAAGGGATTAGGACCAAAGGATTGTAACTTAGCATGTGACAAGTTGGGGTTGATAGATATCTACCATACATCTTGAGGGGGAGAACAGAAGAGAACAGAGCAAGAAGAGAGGAGTCGATTTCATCCACAACAGGGATTCATCCCAGCCGCCAGGAAGATACGCACAGCTATGTGAATTTAGCTCTCCCTTGTAATCAACAACATCTAAACAAACAGTTGAAACGTTTGAACACAAATTGATGCCATGTTATAGTGTGCGGTAAAAAAGTAACGGTTCACAGAGTTTTGCTGTTCCAGAGGAGGACACACGAGACAGTGATTTTTTCGAAAGTAAACGTATGGTCATAAGAGAAAAACAACGTTGGGCTTTCTGTTCAGGATGTAGGGGGCCGGCCCAATACGAAGTGCCATGTCGCGCAGCTGAGCAAAATGACGCAACGTAGGGCTAGCAGCGGGAGCACGCACCAGCACCTAGCGAAAGATAGTCCCACCTCGGAAGTTTACTAGGACAAACATCAGCTTAAATAGCGGAATGCACAGCTGCATAGCACGACCTTACTTGAACAGGATCTGTTCTATAGGATTGTACCGTTGCATCCTTGACTAATAAGGAGGCAAGCACTTAAACCTGGTTGATGAATTCTGACCTGTGGGCCAGAGCGTGATTAACGGCTCAGATCACACTTGATGGTGTGCATCTATGGCTGTAGAGGATCGTTCCTGTTCAGCTCTGCTGTCCAGGGTGGCTCATAGGTTGTCTGACAGGTTCCCAACATTTTTTTCTTTTCAGGGTTTGCTGTTTTGCCACTTTGTTCTCAGGGCCAATTAAATGTATTCTACGAGCAGCAAATAAGTATGAATGATGAGATCATACATGTGCCCATTTACTGCAAGGTTTGGCAAATGTATACCGGGTAGTTTTTATTTTAGACCAACACTTTTTGAACATCTTGTATTGCCGGTGTTCTGATATGAAGGCAAGCGGGCATCATTTTTGTATCCTCAGCAAACTTTTGACCTTCCTCCACGTCACAGCCGCTGTAATTGTCAGGGTCTAGACGAGGAAAGAAAATCATATGTATGAATAAAACATGGCAATAGAAGATCAATATATAAATTTGTAACTATACTGTCAGAAATACATTCGCCACAGCAAAGAAGACGCAACTGTCCTAAATAAGTTTTCTCCGGCCATTTCCTTCAGAAGCTTCTAAGTAGAGAGATAAGTTGTTGCAGAAGAACATTTTTGCCCCTCTTCTCGAGGCCGGCGCCTCCAAGCGTGCTCTGTAAAGCCTTGGCCATGAGCTCCTTGAGACTCAAGCCTTCTTATCCTCCTCTTCTTCAGCTTCTCCAGACCAGTCTGCAAACAAGAGAGAACACACATGCTCATCAGTGATGTAGCTTAGTTTTCTGTGTGAATACATGTCGGAGGTCACAGTAAGTCGGGATATCTAGCAGCAGCGAAAATCAGAGTGGACACAACATCCAAGACTCAGTAAGGGCATTCACTTTAAATACACACATGCACTTTTGTAATCTTAATTGAATGCAACCAGAAGTATTCCTAAGTTCTGTAAGACATGCAGACTTAAATGATACTAGGAATAATTGCGCGGCGACACGCCGCGCCCGTGCAGTGAATTTCAAATTTGAAAATGTCCTTGTTTGAAAAGTGTGCAATTGTTTGAATTTGTTTTTTCTGTTTTCAGGATGACGCGTGCGTTTGATAAATTTTGAATATTTTTTTGGTAAAAAAAAGTGAATTCAAAAATTTCAAATATGCTTTGTCTTTTGTCGTAAATAGGCGGTTTAAATGCTTCCATTTTTTTTGAAGGGAAATTTGTTTTTATTTTTTTAACGAATATTTACTGAATTAGAGTATCTCCAAATTTTGACCAATTCGAAATATGAAACATGTTTGTGAGCATGTTTAGTGTTGTAGAGTAGTTTCAATTATTTAGCATTTTTGAATGTTGTAATGTGATTTTATTTTCTATTTATATTTACTGAATTAGAGTATCTCAAAATATTGTTCAATTAAAAAATTTCGAGTATGTTTGTTTTTTGTTGTAAATAGGCATCATTTTTCTTTCTGATCATTTTGATGTATTTTTTATATTTTATACAGTGGGTATTTATGTAAAGAAATGATGCCATTCTGTTTTTTTAAGGGCAGCTGACATGTGGGACCCGTCGTGACGTCTTCATGACGTGGAAGTGTGCAATTGTTTGAATTTCTTTTTTCTTTTTTCAGGATGACGCGTGCGTTTGATAAATTTCGAATATTTTTTTGGTAAAAAAATGTGAATTCAAAAATTTCGAATATGCTTTGTCTTTTGTCGTAAATAGGCGGTTTAAATGCTTCCATTTTTTTTGAAGGGAAATTTGTTTTTATTTTTTTAACGAATATTTACTGAATTAGAGTATCTCCAAATTTTGACCAATTCGAAATATGAAACATGTTTGTGAGCATGTTTAGTGTTGTAGAGTAGTTTCAATTATTTAGCATTTTTGAATGTTGTAATGTGATTTTATTTTCTATTTATATTTACTGAATTAGAGTATCTCAAAATATTGTTCAATTAAAAAATTTCGAGTATGTTTGTTTTTTGTTGTAAATAGGCAGCATTTTTCTTTCTGATCATTTTGATGTATTTTTTATATTTTATACAGTGGGTATTTATGTAAAGAAATGATGCCATTCTGTTTTTTTAAGGGCAGCTGACATGTGGGACCCGTCGTGACGTCTTCATGACGTGGAAGTGTGCAATTGTTTGAATTTCTTTTTTCTTTTTTCAGGATGACGCGTGCGTTTGATAAATTTCGAATATTTTTTTGGTAAAAAAATGTGAATTCAAAAATTTCGAATATGCTTTGTCTTTTGTCGTAAATAGGCGGTTTAAATGCTTCCATTTTTTTTGAAGGGAAATTTGTTTTTATTTTTTTAACGAATATTTACTGAATTAGAGTATCTCCAAATTTTGACCAATTCGAAATATGAAACATGTTTGTGAGCATGTTTAGTGTTGTAGAGTAGTTTCAATTATTTAGCATTTTTTAATGTTGTAATGTGATTTTATTTTCTATTTATATTTACTGAATTAGAGTATCTCAAAATATTGATCAATTAAAAAAATTCGAGTATGTTTGTTTTTTGTTGTAAATAGGCAGCATTTTTCTTTCTGGCCATTTTGATGTATTTTTTTATATTTTATACAGTGGGTATTTATGTAAAGAAATGATGCCATTCTGTTTTTTTAAGGGCAGCTAACAGGTGGGACCCATCGTGACGTCATCATGACGCGTGCAGTAAAAGCAGCGGCACGGCGAGCTCGCCGGCGGCGCATCCGCGCAAGCTGGAGAGCGCGCCTGACCGAGGCAGGCGCGCGTCGACGCGGGCCGCCTGAAAGCTGCGGCGCCGCCACTTTCGGGCTGCCGGAGCGTCGCCGTCGTCGTGGAATCGCGGCGGAGGGAGCAAGTAACGCCGGCGACGATTCCGGCGAAGCTCGGGTGTCTCAGCACACAAGAGTCAGCGAGGTTCGACAGGAAGAGACGGCGCAGCTCCAACTGTCCTTCGATTTGACGGGGGAGCAGCGGAGGGCCGGCGGAGCGTGTCGGCGGCGGCGGCGACCCCGGCCGCGCGGGAGAGAGGAAGGAGAAGGTGGGGGTTGTGGCGGCGTTTTGCAGGGAAGTCCTTGCTGTTTCTGCATTTTGCAAATTGACCCATCTGCGTGTGAAGGCTTGGGCCGCTCCGTAATTTGCATGGAACCGGGGACGCTTTTCGTAAAAACGCCAGGCTGAGCGTCCGCTGGCCGTCCGATGGAAGATGGACGGTGCGGAGGCGCACAGGCACTGTAGGAGCGCGGCACCGCCGTGACGTGGGTCAATCGTCGCCGTCCATTCGGCCGATCGGACGGCTGTGGTTTAGGGGTGACGTGGCCGAATGAATTGGGGGGTGAAGAGGATGACTTTTATATATATATATATATATATATATATATATATATATATATATATATATATATGTAAAGTTAAGTCGTATACGAAGCCAAATATAAATAAAAACAGCTAGTATGGAAGTTCGGCATATACTCCCTGATCTGGTAAGCTTCGACAAAAGATATGAATCATCTGCAGCGATAAGCATTGAGAAAAGTACACACAACAGAAAAATCCTGTGAAAGCCGGTATATTCCGATTTGTATTTTCCAGATCCTCTTCAACTTTGGAAACACCATGAAACAATTACACAAAATAGCAAACACTAAGTTGCTTGATTAGCTACATTGACTGAACTTGCTTCATTTCAGGTTTTCGACCAGGAGGAATGGAGGGAACATGTTCATAACAAAACTGGAGTATGGCACGGACAATGATTCAGATAGTCAAGCTATTGCCATCAAGCTGTTGCCTTACATCATTTGCATGATTTCTCAATGACGCAGAGGTGTTTTCCGTAATGTATCCAACTTGAAAGCCATCTCTTGTGCCAAACTAATTCTTCCTCCCTCAATAAGAGCTTGCTTCAAATTACTGAAAAGATTACCAGGTGGCCTAATTCCTCTGTCCAGCATCTCCTGGAAATATACACGAGCTTCTTCCAGCCTGTTCTCAAAGCATAACCCGTTGATTAACGCGGAAAACATGTGCATACATGGGAGAACACCCTTTTCCTTCATTTGGTTCCACACCTTCAAGGCCATATCAACCCTTTCATTACTGCAGAACATACCAACCATTATTGTATATGTGTTGATCTGAGGTTCACAGCCACCTATACCCATTTCCAGGAAAACATTATAAGCCTCTTCTATCTTGTTAGATTTTATAAGATAGTGCAGAATAATATCGTAAGTCCTGGAATTTGGAATGAGACCACTCTTTCTCATCTCATCAACCATCCTGAATGCCTGTTCGAACTTTGAGGATCTGCAGTAAGCCCCAACAACTGCATTGCATGTAGGTACCTCCATGGGAAACCCACTGGCCTTAAAAAGCTCAAAAAACTTCAAAGCTTCATCCAGTCTCTCCTCTGAACCAAGCCCATTGATAAGCATGCAATACACATGAGGGCTTGGCATGCAACCAGTGGCTTCCATCTCATGGAACACCTTGATGGCCTCGTCACATTTGGCGGACTTGCAAAAGGCATTAATGAGCATCCCGTACGCCACGACATCAGGCTTAATCCCAGCGTCCAGCATTTCTTGGTACACCGACTTGAGCATCAACAAGTCCTTCTCATGGCCCCAGCCTTCCATGAGGACAGTGTATGTCTTCAAGTCCGGCACAAACTTCCCATTCCTCTTCATATCCTTAAAGATGGCATGAGCCTTCTTGACCTGCTTGGATTTGCTGAGCACATCGATCAACCAGTTGTAATCTGACAAGTCTGTGTTGAGCCCAAAACCGGCCATCTTCTCAAAGGTCTCTACGGCTTCCTTGACCTTCTTTGCCCGGGCATACCTCCTGACGATGAGCCTGAAGGTGTCCTTGGAGAGCAGGCCGCGGCACCGCATGGCTTCCACCAGGCTCCACACCAGCCTGAACTGCTTTATCTTGCCGAGCGCTTCGATGAGGTTGTGGAAGCTCTCGGACGTGTACACGAAGCCCTGCTGGCTCTCCGCCCACCGGAAGAAGGCGAGGGCGAGGCCCCCGGCGTTTCTCAGGTTCTTGAGCACCTCCGCGACCAGCTCCCGCGACACGGGCACTCCGAGCACGTCGAGAGCGCGTCGAGAGCCGCCGTCGGTTCCGGCTGGGTGGACAGGACGCGGCAGACCCTCTCTGCCGCCTCGGAGACGTTGGTGCCCGGGACCACGGTGAACTGCTGGTCCATGGAGGGCTCGGTATTTTTTGCCAAATCTGGCCCTTTTGCCGAACTAATGACGTATCTGGCCGCTCCCGGGAACTAATTGCAAATCTGGCCCCTGAGGTCGGCGCCAACGCAAATGGAGCCGAACTTGTGCAGTTCGGCGCCAACCAAAATTTGCAAATCTGGCCCATGAGGTCGGCGCCAACGCAAATGGAGCCGACCTTGTGTAGGTCGGCGAAATGCGGGCCAGATTTGCAATTAGTTCCCGGGAGCGGCCAGATACGTCATTAGTTCGGCAAAAGGGCCAGATTTGGCAAAAAATACGAGGGCTCGTGGGTGCCCGTAGACCCTGCCTCGGTGCAGAACCACGAGGCGCGCATTCCGTCGAGCACGTGGCCCGCGTGCGCGCGACACGGGGTGGTGGGAGGCGGCCGAGGCATTTGGTCGGACGCCATGCGGGCGTTCTTGGCGGGGACGGTCCTCCCGTAGCAGAGCAGGTGGGCGGCCGCACGGCGGAGGCAGCGCATCCTGGAAGAGTGGAAGTGAAGCGCGGTGGCGGCCGGACGTGCTTCGGTGGGGGAAAGATTTGGGAGAGGTGCGACGAGAGGAGAGGAGAGACGATGGAGTGATCGACCAACTCTCTAACGCACTCCTTAAAAGCCCCCACTGTCTAAACCACCCTCTAAAAAACAGTTTGGAGAACCTTCTAGATTAAAAAATATATATGTAAAATCCACTTTGATATGCACCCAGTATTTGAAAAACACATTTCAAAATGTCAAAATTTTCTGAAATAAAATTTCACGGGTGCAGTCATATTATATATGTTTACAAAGTCTTTACCTAGAAATGAGCCCGACGAGTACCGAGAGCTCGAGGTTGAGCTCGAGGTTGTGCAGAGAAAGGAAAGTAAAAAGGGTTACCTGCTGAAAACTTTACCCCAAATAAAAAAAGTTACATACACTATAAGTTCGGAAAGCCTGACTTTGCACACCGTCTCCGTCTATGAAGGCCCCAAAAAAATTAACCCCGTTTTGGAGGCTCCCTTCTTAGGAGGCTCTAAATGAACTATGTGTAAGGCCTATCAAAACATCTCTAGCATATAAAAAACCGAATCGTATAAGCCGTTTGGGGATTTTTAGCTCAAATTGACGGTTTTGAACAACAAATTCGCAATAAAATAACAATATAGTTCAAGCTAAGGAATATTTCAGCATCACATAAGAATAACAATAATCCATATTACATTAAATGTTCAAATCCAAATAAGTAAACGATAATGAATGGTCTGGAATGAAGTGGATTAAATCACACATGATACACATAAGATCAAATAAATAAAATGGGAGACTACTTCACATACAACTGCCACGCGTCACGAAACAAGATGTGCATATCCTTGAGCTCAATTTGCGGTAGGTTTTACGAGGCCGTGATGGGGATCGGAGTTGATGGTGCCGCTGATCGTGTTGAAGGATGGAGACATATATTTCCTTGGATAGATTTGCGTGTAGCACTGTAACAAAATATGGAGGGAGTGAGTCTAGAAAGTATTACGTTTTCATACGGAGGGAGTATGTGTTAGATGTTAGCATTTCTCTGTATCAGAAAATAAATTTAGAATTTCACTAGAGAAAAGAGCTCACGATTTTTTTTTTTGAGGGGGATTATTTTCTTCTTTCTAGAAAATAGAGATCATGGACAAAAGCCCAAAGGATCATTCATACGGAAGAAAAAAACATGGTCATTAGACCACAGCCCACACGATAGTATCCCTTCATAAATTCTTGGGCTTCAATTTAGAGAGAGTCCTCCGGCCCAAGTTAGTTGGCAGAGCAAAATACGGAAAGAGCCAGCGGGCGCCAGCCGCGCCGCTGCGCACCAACACAGCACCTAGCAAAAGATTAGTACCACCTCGGAAGTTTAGAGACGCCGACACCAACTTAAATAGCGGAAACGACAGCTGCATGGCACGACCTTACTTGAACAGGATCTGTTCTATAGGATCGAACCGTTGCATCCTTGACTAATAAGGAGGCAAGCACTTAAACCTGGTTGATGAAGTCTGACCTGTGGGCCAGAGCGTGATTAACGGCTCAGATGACACCTGTCGCATCTATGGCTGTAGAGGATCGTTCCTAATCAGCTAGCTGAGCAGGGTGGCTCACAGGTTGTCTGACAGGTTCCCAACATTTTTTGCTTTCAACTCCTGATGGTCCTTTGTTTTCTGCAAGTTTCATTGAAGTTTGTCTGGGATGATAGCTTGCCTGATCTGTTAGGTGACTTCTTCTGGTTCCTTAGTGTAGATGAGTTGCAGACTTGCAGTAGTGTCCTAGCAGAGGGAGTGAGGTTGTGGATATAATAATTTGGCTAAACTCTGATGTTCATTTCTTCTAAAGAAAACTACTGTTTGTTTTCACAGTCTATTTTTTTCCGAGAGCCCACATTTTGAAGATACGATTAACAATTTCATATTGACGCCAACCCACGGTCTATTCTATCAACATCGGAGAAATATTAACGAGTGATGAAATAATTGATGCACTCGGTATTCAGCAAGCTTACATATATCAACGTTTGGTAAATTTGTTACATTTTTAAAACTACTTAAATTGCAAAAAATGTCAACAACCCATAAAACACATTAGAAGTGGTAGGTTTTTTTATCAAAGCGCCGATATTCCCCCCCAGCCCCCCCCCCCCCCCCCCCCCCTTGTGCAATTACGTCAATATAAGAGCAAGGTTCGCGTTATCTTTGCTACCCGCAAAATTTTGACCTTACAACTACTAGGTTTATAAGACTAGTAGACTTTTTATTTGGAAAAAAATTAACACCCCGAGAAGTAAACAAAATTCTGCACATTTAGAAATTCCTCGGACGCTCTCACCACGTTATTTGTAGTGTTTCAGCCTCATCGGTAAGGGTCTTAATCACACGGCGTCTTTGCGAGGTTGGATGGAGAACTCACAGATCACCTCTTAACCATTTTTCGGTACTCATCAAAACCATTGCGCTGGTGCCACCGTTTCAACAGGTAGGTACATAATACACCGACTCGTTTTATGGCCATTCCATGTCCTGAATTTGCCAATGTATGGTTCAGACCAGAGGTAGTCAAAACTAAATAATATGAAAAAAGATGTCAATAGCAGATCAAAAGATAATTTTATAGTTTATACTGTCAAAAACACATTCGTCGCCCGAAAGGAGATCCCAAACACTGAAACCGAACTATACAAAGCAGTTTTCTCTTGCCATTTTCTTCAGAACCTTCTAATAACTAAGTAAAGATGATTAAGCTGTCGAAGAAGAGCAGGAGAAGGATCATTTTTTGCCGCTCTTCTTGAGGCCAGAGCCTCCGAGAGCGCCCTTCTGAGCAGCCTTGGCCTTGAGCTCCTTGAGAGCCTTCTCATCATGTTTCTTCTTCTTCAAGTTCTCCAGATCAGTCTGCAAACAAAGAAGAGAAAACATGGACCGTTGAGCGCTTCGGCTTACTTTTCTGCATGTGATTCTAGCTATAGATTCAACCAATATATCAAACACTCAAAAAACAATATAAATTCTCGTCTCAATCTTTGGAAAACAAGATTAATCTCATGTTTAAGAGTTCCCGTACATAGTATTTTTCAGTGTGGCTTGTATCTAACTGAGAGGGGTGACTATGAATTAAACACGGAATACCCCAATCCTCTGAACCTACCGCAAAAACAAACCCACAGGTTGATCTCTGAAACTATGTGAACAAACAAGCTTTAATAAAGGCGCAGAATCAAATCGTCCTGCTACTCTTTTTCTATTGACGGAAGATCGTCGTGCTACTTTAATATTTCAGGTTCCATATGGATTGCAGGGACACGTCGTAGTCAGAGTATTCATTGGACAGAGATAGATTTGCTCGACAACAACTACGCTAGTTAGAGATCGTCCGACTCTGCAATATTGCTTGCATAGATTAGTAGTACCATACCTCGTCGTACTCCTTCTTGGCCACCTTGGGCGCCTTGAGAGGCTTCTTCGGCGGCATGGCGGACGACGGAAAAGGAAGAACTTGTCGAACTCAAGGAACTAAGAAGCTCTCGTCGATGTCGATGTCGATGATACACGGCGGCAGGCGATGATAGGGGCGTGTGTGTATATATCGTACGGGTGGGTTGCCCTAAGGACGTGCGAGTCGTGTCGGATACATACGCGGCACGGAAAGGGGATTCCAAACATGTTTCGTCACGAATTCGGAGAGAGAAAGATGTGTTCGGGAGGGGCCGACATGTGCCCTTGGGCTTGAAGACGGCCCATTGATCTATCTAAAATGGTTCAGAAGTAATGTGTAGAGCCCATGACTTCTCAAAAAGCATGAACCAGGGAAAGATCTAGGGCCATTCTAGCCCAATGCAGCACTTTTAGTTCCATTGGAGCTTGATTGTTTTTCATAATAAAAACATAATTTTTTGAAAAAAACTTTATATAACAAATCCCTGATGCACATAAAGATATGATTTACGTACCTGAAAGTTTAAATAATTGATGCATTCATTTCCACGGCGCATAAAAACAATTGTATGGATCTATGATGGTGGATTACACATTTTATTAAAAAAATGTATATATTTGAGAACGAGAAGAAGAAATGTACATATGGATCTAGCATGATGTTGAGTCGCCACTATTCATTCCCGAAGGTCGTGACACCGTTAAGTAAGATTACTCTGTTCCCTCAAAAAAAAAAAAAGATTGGCTAAATCTCCGAGGAACCAAGTACTAGTAAGGGGAATGAATAATGGTAATTAATAATCAAAGACCAAACTCAGAGAGAACGGAGAGTATGTCACCATTAAAAGATGGTTGAGTTATCATGCTGAAAGAACAATATTTATTATCATAAATTATTATAGATGCAGACACTTCTTTAACAAACAAAAAACGATGATAAATAAAACAAGGATTGTGCTACTAAGCGCACCTGCCCCATATTGGACTTCTGTGGGTGCCCCATATTAGACTTCTGTGGGCACAATTGAGATATGCTAATTAACCATGCATGCGATGGATTTCTTTTTTGTTCTCAAACTTTAAAACGTTTTATCTCTTAAACCGTAATTCAAAATTCATCTCGGTTTTTATGGTTGACTTTGTTGCGACGAGATCTTCAAAACTAGATCCCATTTTATATGTTTGGACAACTTTTTTTCTGACCTTAGTTGCCAGATTATAATCACTTGGTTACCGGTCATTACCAACTTGGTTACCGGGTTGAAATCAAATGGTTGCATGATATTTTGAACTGCGCTACTCACCAATGTAATCGTTCTGTGAAAGTAATCTCATATATTACGTGTCTAGATTGTAGCAAATACTCAATTTCTGAACATGTAGATCATGGTTATGACATAAAAATTGCAAAAATGACCTGGTAACGATGTATTATTTGGGTGGTAACTGTTAACCAACAATATGGCAACTATAGTATTATTACCTGGCAACTGAAGGTGAAAAAAAAGTTTGTCAAAACATATTAAGATGGGATCTTGTTTTGAAGTACTCGTCGAGACGTACCCAGTTGTGAAGACGGATCTTCAATTCAATTTATGGTTTAAAAGATAATGAGTTTTGAATTTTCAAACTATAAAAGATTCCAGGCATGCATGTGCATGCATGCGGACATGCGGGAGAAGAAAGAATGTTAATCAAAGTGCCATACGGAGAGAATTGGGCACGTTTGCTAATTAGAAAAACCGATAAAACAAATATAGGCACAAGAGGCAGCAAGGTCGCAGGTGAATGAACCGAGAGCTCATCGAGCCAGGTACATGTGACTGGCTTAGGGAGTTAGGGTGCATCGACCGATACGTTGTTGCCATCGCCAACCGTTGGTAGGTAACAACCTAGCGAACCCCGTCAGGCCCTCACACGAAAATCCCATTTCTTTCAGAGATTTCCGCCGAAACTGAATTTATTATCCAACAAATTCTTGTCCTCCAAGGAAAATAACTAATCCAGACGTATCTTAAGTAATTCTTGCGTCGCAAGCAGAGCCTTGGTAGCAGTTACTCGGGGTAGCGCCGGCCGTGTGCATATAAGTGGAAGAACTGGAAATCAATCGGCAGCACATGCACAAGATCAATCACCACAGGTACGTGCATCGACGATTATCAGAAACGCAAGAGATGGCCATGCCATGGGGAGTGCACGCGTGATCGTGTCCTGCCGCTGGCGCTGATGGGTCTCCTGCCGCTGTTCCTCCGGGCGGTCGCGAGGCTTGCGGCATGCGTCGCGAGCAGACCGCCGGCAGCGGTGGCGGCGACGGTGCTGTACCACGGCGGGGCGCTGCCGAGAGACCGCGCGCTGGAGCGGCTCGTCTGCGACGCCATGCTCGACGGCGGCGGCGGCGACAGCTACATCCTGCATTTCGTCGTCGGGGTCATGAGGTCCTTGGGCTAGGTGCAATCGGCATACTGTAACATGTTTGAGAGTTAACTGACTCAGCCTCAAAATATTTATAGGCTTGTTAATTTAGTACCCCCAACTGATCTGAAGCTCTCTGAGAAGAACGTGTTTGCATCATTGCGCCGACGGCCACATGCGTGGTCTTCCTAGGCGAAACATCATATGTCTAGTTGTCAGTTCAGCCAAACTCTGTACTACTTTGGCAACCGAAAAATGCTCCTACTCCGATCTAAGTCACATGCAACTTTGATTAAGCGGAAAATGTGGCCATGTGCCAGCACAACTCTTCAATTTATTGCTAGTAACATCAGAAACAGGGAACCATAAAATCAAGGTTAGCACAGCATGTGGAAAGGGTTTAACTTTCTCCTCCAAACTCAAGGTTGAAATGCACACAAACCTAAAACCCACAGTTTAGAGATTGCTAGCAACATCAGAAGCAGAGGAAGAAGGAAGAATCGTCACTTCATTATAAGCCTCAGCAACCACATCTATACCGACAATCACATGACATGAGTACATAAAAGAACCACATCCGCTTCAGCATATATCATAGTATGGTATTCCTATCAGATTGCCCATTCACCTTCTCCTACCAATCATCTACCTACACATCACACAGAGACCAATGCAATGCAATGCAAGTATACCCACCAAAGAAAGAAAGGTTGAAACAAGACCCCAGCCGAGGAAACACGCGACTAGCTCAGGAGATCCTCTGATTCATGTGAATCGGCACCATGAGATGACAATGCCAATTGCCAAAGCATCAAGAGCGGAGACAGACTCATGGCAGGCAGCTCACGCCTTCAGAGCGCTGATACGTGCAGCCAGCTCGTCGAAATCCGGCATTCTCGGGTGCACGTTTCCCCTAGACGTGTCTGGCTGCAGCGAGGCGGACCGAGCAGGCTTGGCCACCGGGGAGCCAGATTCCGCGGGCAGAGATATGGCTCTTTCAGGAAGATTGGGCGCTCCATCTCTGTTGCCATCAGCAGGCTGATCGGCTCGAGGCCGAGGGGCCCGGGATTTTGTCCTTGTCTTGTGCTCCTCCCTGTCCATGCCCTTCTTGCTGTAGTGCCTCAGAAGCTTGTCCATCATCCTTTCGTCGTCGTCCTGGCCACCGCCTTCGCGGGGATGAGCGCTCCTGCTCCTGTGTTTCCGATGCAAACTAGGTGCTCGCGGCAGAAGATTGCCGAAATCAATTGCGTTGTCCGTCTCATCTTCCTCTGTCTGGTAGTCGCTGCCACTTGCTGATCCATTATGCCTGCTCGAGTGTTTTCGCCGTTCGTAGTCGTCACCATTCCTGTGGGTTGAGCGCCTTGTTCGGCCACCAGGTGTTTGGTTTGCCATCTTTTCGTCATTAGTCGCTTCATCGTCACCGGGACCATTTCTGTGTCTTGAGTGTCTTGTTCGGCCGTCAGGTGTTTGGTTTGCCATCTTTTCATCATTAGTCTCTACATTGTAATGAGAACCATGTGCAGGTGGCTTTGAACTTTTCCTTCTCACAGAAACAGGCCGAGGAGCACCCTCATCAACCAGACCATCTCTCTGGTGACCTGTTGCTTCCGAACCATTATGCCTGTACTCATTAGCAGCTTGATCTGTTGGATTTTCATGCGAAGGTTTCATGTTACTGTTTGGCTTAACATAGGGAGGCCGCATATTGACTGCCTTCTTCTCTGGCATTTGCTGCCTATCTTGCATCGACTGTCCATACTCTCCTATATGCCGTGATTGATTATACAGACCAATACTATCTTCGTCAGCAGACTTCTCGCTCGTTGCTCTGTATGGCTTAGAATATGGAGGAACCTTGTTTGCTGTTTTACCATTCAAGGTGCTAGCTGATTCAGTTCCTTGCTTTTCCAGGCCCAAAGTTTTAAGTCCCAAGTCAGCATTTCCCCAGTTATGATCAGTGCCAACAGCCATGTGGGATCGATGGTAGCCCTCTTTCTTATCGGTGTCCTTTAGTTCTGTGTATGGAGGAACTATTTTCTTGGTTTCTCTTCGAGGAGGTTTTGCCGCAGCAACCTCCTGTTTCTTTGAGCCATTGAGATCCAACTCCTCTGCATTCATCAGTTCCCTCCAAGATTGACCACCCTTCTTCTCATCTTTTTTGATCTCCGCTTGACCATTCCTTCGCTTCATGTCCGAACGAAGCACATCATTATCTATATGCTTCTTCTCGGTAGGTTTATCTGGGTAGTTCTTCCTGCTTTTCTCTCCAACTTGACCAGCACAATCAGGAACGACATGAATATCTTTCGGCTTTATCTGAACTTCCTGCCTCCATTCACGCCCTTCAGGTATGGATTTAGCTTTCCTTTCAAGCACAGCGTGCTTCTCTACCTTGTGTCCATTGCGCCCTGATGCATCAACCTCTGCGCCTTTAAATGAACCCTTCTTCAGAAGATCCTGTTGAAGAAAAAAAATCATTAGTGAATGACCACACATATAATTATCAGTAAATGATCATTCCAGTTGTTAATAAAAAAGATGGGTGTAAGTTCACTGAGATATACATGTTTATTTTGAGGAGCACCAGATATCTTCCGTTCGACTGCTTTGGCATTAAACGGAAGTGTGAATTCTTCAGCAATGTCTTGCATCACTAGCAACTTCTCCTCCTTGGTAAATGACTGGTCCTGAAGCTTCTGAACGAACTGTACACATCATTTTTAGTCAGCACAGGTGCAACCAAAGGACACAACTCAACACAAAAAAGGACAGCATGATATCTACCTCAGAGCTGACAAAAGTTTCAATGGAAGGCCCATATCTCTCTGTGAATACATGTCTTAGGTCACAGAGTTCAGGTAAGTCAGGATATCTAGCAGCAGCGAAAATCAAAGTTGACACAGCTTCCAAGGCTTCGCGAGGGCATTCACTGTAAACAGACCACCATTAGTCATCAATCAGACAAGAAATATTTGTAATCTAAATTAAATGCAACCAGAACTATTCCTAACTTTTGTAAGACATGCAGACTTATATCTAATAAAGCAAAATAACGTGTATTGCAAAACATAAACAAAAGCAATCTAGTATGAAAGTTAGTATATTTGCGCCTTAAGCATTGGGAAATATACACACACGACAGCACAATCCTGTGAAAAGCTAGTCTCTGCTGATTTGTAGTTTCAACACCCTCTACAAACTTTGGAAACACCATGCAACATTACAGAAAATTGTGAATGCTAAATTGCTTGATTAGCTACCTTGACTGCATTGCTTCATTTTAGGTTTTCAACATGGAGGACACATGTTCATGACAAAATTGGGGTATATCATGCATTACGCAGAAAATTAATGAGAGCCAGGCTAGTGCTGTCAACTAAGCAACAATTCTCAAAGCAAAACGTCATAATGGGCAAAGCTCGGAAATCCAAATAAATCAGATGAAATGTGTTTGAACCCAGAAAATGGGGGACAGACATATTGCCATCAGTTAGGTAAACAGAGTTAATAAATCCTAACTCAATCGTTACAGTTAAGGTGGATGGGTAATGGGATTATGATCTTTCCACCTTTTCTAGCTCCTACAACCAGCGCACTAACAAACGCATATCACGCATATGCATTGCAGTAATCGAATGAAACACACAACAGAAACGTTCCTCAACAGAGTTGTCAGGAATTGCAACATTGTTCCACAAGTCTTTTGTTGACAATTAACAATCTCACAGAAATCGTAGATACCTCTGCTTCTGCAGGCTGTTGAGTTGCTTCCCTATGTACTCGCAATACTGCTCGATCACATCATAGTTTGACGCCTGGTTCATCTCCACAATCAGTTCATCGATCTGCATCCCCAGGAAGAAAAATATCCATCATGTGCACAAATTTCATGCTTAACATTTACTCCTCGCAATGATAATTTCCGAACAATGCAAGTTGGTGAGTCGAGTATGCAGGCTGTAGTGTACCCGTCCGAAGGCGTGCGACTCCAGGCCATTGGTGATGAGGTCGGCGACGTCCTTCCTGAGGAACTTCACCATGGCCTGCTTCTTCCGCCGCACCAGATCCAGCCGGGTCCGGGTGCATTTGATCGCGTGCTTGCTGCATCAAACAGGAACAACAAATCCAGCAGTTAGAAGAAGAAGAAACACAGCAACGAATCAGAACAAGAGCGATTCAAATCGAGGATGCAGCAACTCGAACAAGCCAACGCAATCCACCAAAATCATAGATTCAGGACCCATGAAAAAGGCAACAAATCGAGCAGCAGCAACACGAATCGACAAGCTGACCAAGCCAGAGAAGAGGGGGAAAAGCAGGCGAGGCCGACAAACAATTCTTTGAATACGGAGGTAAAGGTGGTAGTAGTAAAAAAAATCAGCCAAGAAATCGAAAATTCCGGCAGCTGCTGCAATCCAGAAATCGAACGAATGCCTGCAGCTGGCACCGGTAAATCAGCTCCCTCCTACTCCGAAAAGCTGAACAAATTCATCCACCAAAAAAAAAAAAAATCGGACCGCTCGATTTCGGCTAGCTCGAGCAGCAAGCAACGCCAGCTACAAGGGCTGAAGCTCGCGCGAACCAGAACAGAATCCACAGGAAGCAAGGGATCCACGGTCGTACCATTTGTTGTAGAACTTGGAGTTGAGCAGGCTGTCAAACATCTTCCACCTCCCTCGCCGCCGCCGCCTCCTTCGGCTCTATTACTGTTCCCTCTCTTCGCCTCCCTCCGCTCTGATTAGCGGCAGGCTAGAAGAGGAGGTGCTGCCAATGGTGGCGTCCGTCAGGGCATGAGATGGTGGGGTGGGGGGAAGACAAACAAATGTGTGCTAGCTGTTGCCGAGCAGAGGCCAGGTGGCCCGGGAGGCTTCCTTGTGTTGGTTGTGTATGCAAGATTTTGAGTGGATTTTCTTTTCTTGGAGGAAGGAAATGGGAGCAGGAAAAGCTTGGAGATGTATAACTGATGCTGGAAATTTATGCTCATTTCAGTTATTGTCCATTTGTGGTGCAGTTACTCTGTGATGATGTGTGAATGAATGGCTGCATTGCTTGGACTCCTATTTCAACTTCAACTGGTTTGTTAGACTACTCATAGTGGGGAGTATCATACACTAGTATCATGCACATGATACTAGTCTATGTTACTACCTCTATAGTGGGTAGTAACATATGTATGGTATCATATAATCATGCATTTATTAGCCTATAGACTCATCTTACCTCGTAATCCGTTATGTTACGATATCTACCTATGATACAATCACCATCTCTCTCTTATTTAATTGCATGCCACATCATCATTTTTGCTTATGTGGCACTTATGTTACTAGTTATGTTACTCCCACTATGGGTAGTCTTATAGTTGTGCAATGGAGACGCAGACAAAAAATTACCTCCATGTGCAATTTTGGACAATGCTAAAAAAGATATCTTCTGCATCCATCTTTCATCGTCATAAACCCCAAACATGACACTAGCATATGGAAACTAGAAAGTGCACGAAGCAATTCCCGCCGAAGAAAAAGATGAAATGAATATGGTGCAAAACTAAGGTTCTTCTCTCCACGTTTAGGGTGACTTTTTGTTTTGGTGCCTTCCTTTCTGGCAGCTAACTTTCCTCTCAGTTTGTCGGTGATTCAAGCTTTAAAAATATTGGTGAAAAGAAAACACGTTTAATCTTGTTTTTTAAGGACATAAAATTAATTTAATCACAAGCTTCATATAGTGTACACAACATTTTGTACAGCACTCACCGGACTGGACCCCCACTCAAGTTAAAATAAAGTGGTGCCTGCCAACAAACTGTTGTGCGTCACCACCAGCATATGTCCACTTTGAAGACTTCACATGCAATGCAATCCATGATAGGTGGAGAATCTTAATCGCGCTGGTTACTCTTAATTAAGGCTGTCAGTAGTGCTGGTACATGTACATGACACTATAGTTATACAATACTCTCCACTCCACCAGACAAATTGCTGACTAATCCTGACCTGACTGCTAGCTCCAGTCATGAACCGAGTGATGGAGACATATCGCCAACCACTCCTGATTTGTCTGTCTCCTTATTTTTGTGCGTAGACGCTTCTAGGATCACGATTATCACGGAGATATAAAATGGCAAATATAGCCTTGCATCGTGAGAAGCTTATGGTGGTGCATACATATCCATCAATCCGAATCATTTTTGCCACATTTCTCCTTTTTCCTTGCCTCGCGTCTATATTTGAGACGACATGGGGAACCTAAACCTCCCCGATGTCGGCCCTTTCCTCCAACTTCTCTAACCTCGTCGCCGGCGGAGGAGGTCGACTGACGGCGACGGCATGACTCTTCTTTTCACTAGTAAATTTGTGACCTAGCATCTCGTCATCTTTCTTAACGGGTTGGGATATGACCCACCTCTGTACTGGAGTTTCTGGCCATGACCTCTCCACCGGCGTTCCCGTGCATCTAGTCGTGGTCGTCCAAGGTACAAAATCGCCGTGCTCATGAGCCCTCGCGGCAGGAGCAGTCTATCCAAAAAGGTGACAATTGTTTTCTCCATTTTGCGGTACCTCTCAGAATGGTGGCTGCCTAGTCATTTCCTTGTTTGAGGTATTGTCTAAGAGCGGACCTTCTCGGGTGAAAGTCTCACCATAATAGTTAGGCCGGATGTCAGATGTCGATGGTGTTGCGTACTGTACTCTTGTCTTGTAGAAACTAAGCATGAGGTATCGTCACCATTCGTGGTGCTATTGTTATTGCGAGTTTTTGACTCCTTTGATAGGGTTTTTCTTTTCTTTATTTGTTTTTTGTGTGTGCATCTTTGATGTGTATTGTTGGAGAGGATGAGTGTAATTAATATTATTTTTATGTATTCGTATAATTTAACTATTCATCAAGATTTTAGTCTTGATTGAGCATCGATGTGTCATTATTAAAGGTGACTAGGTGAGTAAATGGGACTCACGATATTCTTGGGCAACATGACACCCATTTCGATGTCGATCTAGGCAGTGTCCATTAAATCGACAACGTGCATTATTAAGATTAGTTAGCAGGACTACGAGATTTAGAGATATATACACTTTTGGTCCCACAAGTTACGCGTCCTGGGTATTTTAGTCCCACAACTTGCGTGTCCATTAAATCGACCAGATTTATTATCCCTTAGCCTCTCTGTTGTGCCGAGGGGCTGCGAATTAAGTAAAGTAGAGTTGATTAATTGCTGATCTCCTCGACTGGCCAACCGAAGGAAACTGTCAGGACAGGTGCAACGTGACAGGCGGGCAGACAAGGGCGTCAGGACTCTGGAGGCTCGCCGCTAAACGCAAAACAAAAAAAAGGCTCGCCGCTGCCACATGCTTTGCTGCCGCCGACCCATGCCCATGCATGCTGCTCATGACTTCTGGTGATGCTTTGCAGGAAAGGGAAACACGTGGAGCTTCATTTATTCAAAAAGAATTTTTGAGACTTTTTAGATGTGTATAGAATTTTCCGAGCAGACTATATGACTTGTATGATTAGAGCTTTTGATAATCTTTCAACGAGGATTCAGTTGCATTGTATTTAGAGAAATATATTTCGTCTACTAAAACGTCTTACTACAACTACTTTGATACTACCTTTTTCGCAAAACAAAATTACTTTGACGCTATCATACAGGATTGAAAAGCACAACACATTTTGGCTATGCCGTTTCTCTATTCATGTATGCTAGAAATACTTATGGATCAAATAAACCTTGATGACAAAAAACGCCACCAACCAGGACACTTGAGGGTGCTGATGTGGTTGATTTTTGCGTTCGTACCGTATTGTGTATTGGGGTCATTTGCGGGGTGCCGTTGGAGATGCTCTAAAATGACCAAGAGAAAAGCTGACATGTGCAAATTAAGACCTTGTTATTTAGAACCTGCTTCCACGTGCCTCTCTTAATTTTCATAAGTTTTTCGGAGCACTGGAATCCGTACGGACTATTATTTTTTATGTGCGGGTTGTTTGATTAACACGACCGTGCCTTTGGAAATCTTTCCCACAGTACATTTTTTGCTACACGATATTGGTGCAACGGGTAGCCTATATAAGCAGGCGGAACATGATGCTAGGTCTTAGCCTAAACCGGTGGTGTTATCGTGAACAGAATTACTGGTGCTGCAGAATGGCAAGTGAACGTTCGAGAGCGTGGGCGCTCCATACGTGGACATGATTGGACCTCCTGACTCCTGTTTGGGATATCCTCAACCGTCTTGTGCTGCTGCATACGCCACAACCACAACGGCAACGCGCACAAGACACAGCCGGACTTGGACTGATCGGGAAAAAAAAACGGCAGAAAGCCGGAAAAGCGGGCAACACGACGGATATGGGGTACTGCTGCGTGCAACGGTCAAATTGGGTCCGAAAAGATGGGCCACCGGATCTGGACGAGGAAAAAAGGCGAGAGCCGGCCGCCTCTCGGTGGTGGAGCACCACGCAGCTGGTCCAGGTCCAGGGATGGTCCACCGCCATTAACAGGTGTTTAATTAGTGCAGCGTTAAAAAGGTAGCGTGGCGTGCGGAGGCCGCGCTTGTGTCATTTTGTGGTGTGGGGTAGGGACTCGTGGTCCGTCCCAGCCGACCGGTTGCATTCCATTGTTGTTCACCTTTTTTTAGAAACACAGTACAACGCAGACCGGTTGGGTCTTGAAATTGACGAAGTCACCACGGGCGCCTCGCTGTCGACGAGAACGTCGCCTCCCACTGAAAAAATATTCCGCTTAAATGAGAAACACCAACGCCAAACCTGGGGTTCGAACTCTGGTGGGCTAGGGGTACAACCACCCTCCTAACCATCTTGCCACAGGTTCTCCCCTTTTGCGTGCACTCGCCCAATACGATTCCGCTCAATTGGACGAAACGAAAATTTCTTTTTTGAGCAGAAAGAGGAAATGAAAGCTTTTTTTTTGAGAATTCGGCTACAATTTATTGCTCAACAAAGTTCATAGGGATACAAAGGCCGTCCGGGGATGTAAGAGCCAGACCCGTCGTCCAGAACTACAAGAAACTGCACTACGAGCCACCTTGTGAGCTTCAGAATTTGATGCCCGATGCTCGTGGGCAAAAGACACTGCTTGAAACCTTGACGCCGTTGGCTTGATTTCGTGCAGGATCATGCTGTATGCACCAGCAAACTGGCGCGACATATTGTTTACGACAGCCAGACAGTCGGAGGCCACCACCACTCGCTGGAGTTGCAAATCTTCAGCAAGTGCCAGAGCTTCCCTACACGCCATTGCCTCCAATACTTCTTGGTCGGAAATTCCTTTCACCGATAATGCCGAGGCACCCAGGAAAGAACCGTCCTCGCCTCTGCATACTGCCCCAAGGGCACCCGAGTTACTGGTTTTGGAGACGACAACATTGACATTTATCTTCGTGTAGCCCGACAACGATGGGGGGATCCATCTTGGGTGAACACGGGACAAAGTTCTCTGCTCTCCAATTTTCCTGGTACTCACAATCGAAAGATCACGGAGGTAGCTCTCACTGAACAGGTGAGTGGATAGAGGACTCTGAAACTCACCATCATGGATGATCTTCCTCCTTGCGTACTATAGCCCAGAGTGTGACCGTCACTTTAGCGAAATCATCTCGGATAGGGATTCCATCACGAGGAATGAAAGCTGAGCTGACATGACGAGCAGCTCGGTATGGGCCTTCCTTTTTCCTAAGGAAAAGCTGGACCTGGACTGGATCCAGTTGTACTCTTTTCTTCCGGCAAATCCTATACTGCGCGGGCGCCGCCTGAATTAATTACGCAGTGAGCCGGCCCATTTACGCAGTTTATTTTTCGATTTTTTATGTTAGTTATTTTCCTCCTTTCTCTACAAAATAAGTCATTTCCCTCCTTCTTTCTTGCTCGCTCTATTATTTGAGTGAGATGTTTTGACTAACTAGGTCAGTGCAAAACGTATTTAAAAAAATGAAAATCACAAAAAAAATCTAAAGAAAATTGCATAAAAGTTACATGCATGCACCCTCATGTTATCTACGTATCTAAATTTATTTTCTCCTTAGTACGTTAAATTTAGACTACACAAAATAATGGCTAAAAATGTACAACATCAATGTTTTTCTGAAAACATTTATGCTTTTGTGCATGCCACCTATGGAAAATAAAGTATTTTTATACATACGACATTTATATATACTTGTATGATTTTCTAGAATATTTGGAGATGTAAAATAAGTTTTTGAAAAGAAAAAAGTGATTAGAGCTTGCGAGGTATAATTTTTTTCATTTACCTTTTCTGATTTCTTTTCTTTATTTCTCCTGTTTCATTTTTCCTTCACTCACCGAACACTGAAAAATGGCCATGTGTTTTAAACTAGTTGTTCCCCACCCCACCAGAGTTCAAACCCCAAGTTTGCTATTTGTGTTTCTCGTTTAAGGCGGAATATTTTTTAGTGGGAGGCGACATTTTCTCGATAATGCAACGCCCGTGGTGACTTCGTCAATCTCAAGACACGACCCGCCGGTTCATACTACCGGAGGTGCTCATGGCCTCATAGGGGTCAGGGTGTCTGTGTGTGCATTCGTAGGGGTAAGTGTATGCGTGTGTATGTGAGCGTCTGTGTTTGTTTTATATTTCGCAAAAAAGAGATATAGAATAATTTTGAAATAAACATTTTTAATATATTTTTTGAAAAATCATGGGCACCAATAATGATTAATCAACCAATTGAGAAGTTTAATACTCAAATTTTACATTGTTAAATATAGAAAACAAAAATTGCCATGTTTCAATATAAAAATGTAGGTTTATGTTTTTGGCTCCTAAAATTCCATTTTTACGTATAATGGTTCTTTCATATACAATGATTTTGAAACACTTTTTTACCATGTGAAAAGATTCATTGGCGGTGTGACCGGTAACCAATGGTGTAGATTGTCCTAGAAATAAACAAAAGGTCAAGAGCTTAGCACATGGAAACTCTTACAGTTATGGAAACAAATCCATTCTCAATAAACTTCTACTTCCTAGTTATATTATGGATACATTTTCATAATCACGAAAATAACTTTCAGGGCGGTTCTATGTTCTTAAAAAATATATGTCAAAACAGTATTGTAGACTTTACGCTATCTAAAATTGGGCACAGTTATACGAAAGATTTCACACCTTAATTTCTTTACTATTATGATTTCAGTTGCATTGCATTAAAATTATGGCATGGCCTTAGTTTATACAACATGTTTATGAGGCCTTGTTCGTCAAACATTGCGACCCATCACCTGGTACCATTCTCAATATGCACACTGAATTCAATTCTAAATACACCATGTCAAACATACATATAGCTACGCAATTCACTGATAATACACATGTTAAATATAAATATTATGTTGATGGTAAATTCATAATATACATGTTGTTGGACATGGTGCAGTTTCTTCTTGGAGGTCCACCTGGACCCATGTTCACCATGGTATTTCCCATCAAGTTAGTTCTTAGATTCATTCGCTCTACAATAGTCTACCAAGTTTTATAGATATTTAAAGAAACTATGGGCAAGTACACATACAAACACACTTTAATACATCAGAGTGATATCCACCGCGACAATATATTTCCTTAAGAATCTCAAACTTTATTAGAAATAAAACTTATGACAGAACAAAATATGTATACTTGTAATGTTAAATCATATATAGTTGTATGGTACGTATGTGTACCGTAATGTTTATGATTAGGATTTTATTATAATTTTGATAGTTATCGATCAAAAGTATGACACATGTTGAAGGATATATCAACATATAATGTCCTACATTACTAGCAAAATAAGTTATAAAAAATAAAAATGTTTAGTATAAATAGAAAATAATATTTAGTTTTAATTTGCGCTTGTCCCGAACATAACTCTCACAGGAATACAACAGTTTTTGAATTACCTGGGAGATATTTGAGGTGAAATTTATTGAAGTAATTAACTAATTAAAATATATGTTGACAGTGCTAGAATAGCAACAAATCTGTATGTTGAGCCCAAAATGTTAGGATTTCCCGCACATATTTTGTGCTTCATTTTATTCTCATTTTACCTTCTTATAATTTTACATACAAAAGTGGCTACAACATCTCGCATAGCTTATGGGTTTATTTGTGCTTATACGTTAATCGGCACCATTGGGATTCAGTTTCTACCAGGCGAAGAAGCATAGTAGTGGCACTCAGGTTAGATGCTAATATCAGACATATCTTAAGTAATTTACACAAAATAAGTAATTTTGTTCGCATAGATGGAATGGAATCCGGGCTATAGCTCCTATCCACAGCCGCAGATGCTTTCCGGCCAGTGCTCGAGCTACTTGATTGCGTTTACGTCCGACAAATCTCACCAAAACACATGAAATTATGGATGCTTTCCGGCCAGTGCTCGAAGCAATTTTAATTGCGTTTACGTCAGACAAATCTCCCCCAAAAGTAATGAAATTGTGAAAGGCCGCTCCACATGCCTATTGAGTTCACACGAACGACTCGGACCCGCCTCACTGAAATCGATACGGACATCAAATCCGACAGGAAATCAAAAACTCAGATATGATTGGAACGAGCTGAGTGTTTTTCTTTCAAAATATGATTGGGACAAGTGTTTGTGTTTCTACCTATTAAAGTTCATTAAACACAGTAGGAAGTTTCTGAAACAAAGTTCAGAGCTGCAGATATTAGAGCACATAGCTAAACGACTGAAACAACAAGACACATTACGCAACCACGATTAGTGCTGACAGAAGGAACGGTCAGTGCAGTGACAGATAAAAAGAGCGTTGAACGTGACTGAAAAATGTTACTCTAGGACGACAATGTGCTGCATCTCACGGTCCTCGGCTCCTCGCGGAGGGCGGCCTCCCTGGCCACCCGGACACGGGCGGAGCGTCGTGGAGATGAAACTGGGCCACGACGCCCCCCCCCCCCCCCCCCCCCTTCCGAAATTGCAAAAGGTAAATTAGGATGTCTCCAACGGGGCGACGCATCGAGTCCGCGCGCCTCCGTTCCTGTCCGCGGGGCCAAAAACACGGCCCAACGGGGCGACGCAAACGGACCGCGGTCCGTTTTTTGGTCCGCCGCGACCCATTCCTGGCCCAAATTTGGGCCACCGATGCGTCCGGCGCGGACGCGAGCGGAGCGCTATTGTGTCCTCCTCTGGTCCGCCCCTGACCCAACCGTCAGGCCATTCCCCACCCCAATCTCCTCCGCCTCTCTCGCCTCTCCCGCCGTCGCTCCCTCGATTTGGCACTGCAGGCCATTCCCGGGACGCCATCTCCTGCTCCTCTTCCTCCCCGTCACCGGAGCTGCTTCCTTCCCCGCCACGGCCGGTGAATCTTGCGGCCACATCTGTCGGAGCGCCCGCGACACCAACAACGCCCACAAGGTGTTCGGCCGTCAGCCCCGGCACCAACTCAGGTACGAACTCGGCCATGGATAGCTCCGATAAATGGTACTACAAGAACTACATCCTGTGCGCGCCATCATCGGATGATTCCTCGGACGATGAGAGTGACGGCCTGGTTGCCACCCTCATCGTCAATGAGTACATTGAGAGGATGCGGCCGGTGTTCCGAGGCTCGTTGCCGGGCCGTTCTCCTGCATTGGACCGGAACCGGAGAGCTGGCCAACTCCAGCTCTGGGGGGACTACTTTCGTCCCCACAGACCCACGTATCCTCCCAAGATTTTCCGGCGCCGTTTCCGGATGAGAAGATCTTTGTTCAACCGTATCCGGTTGGGGGTGATGCATTTTGATGACTATTTCATATGCAAGCCAGATGCATGTGGTGCCCTCGTTTCTCATCATACCAGAAGTGCACCGCCGCCGTTCGCATGCTTGCATATGGAATTGCAGGTGATCTTGTGGACGAGTACGTGCGGATGAGCGAGTCCACGTGCCTAGAAGCAATGTACAAGTTTTGCAAGGCCGTGGTGCAGGTGTTCGGCCTCGAGTACTTGAGGGAGCCCAATGCTGCCGACATGACCCGGCTCTTGGCCATCAACGAGGCCAGAGGGTTCCCTGGGATGCTTGGCAGCATAGATTGTCTGCACTGGGAGTGGAGGAACTGCCCATTGCTTGGCAGGGGCAGTACAAGGGCCATGTTGGGGCGTGCACGGTCGTGCTTGAGGCCGTGGCATCACAAGATTTATGGATTTGACACTCGTTTTTTGGCATGGCCGGCTCGCACAATGACATCAACGTGCTGCAGCGGTCTCCGGTGTTCAACAGGCTTGCCAATGGCCTCGCACCCCAGGTGACCTATGAGATCAATGGTCACGAGTATGACAAGCCTTATTATCTTGCTGATGGGATTTATCCTACATGTACTACTTTTGTGAAGACCATCTCCAATCCCAGTGATGAGAAGAAGAAGAGGTTCGCCAAGGAACAAGAGAGTGCTAGAAAGGATGTGGAGCGTGCATTCGGTGACCTCCAGTCACGGTGGGCTATTGTTCGCCACCCCGCTAGGACATGGGACAAGGACCAACTCTGAGAGGTGATGACAGCTTGTGTGATCATGCACAACATGATCGTGGAGGACGAATGCGACGAGGGTATGCATGATCAAGCTTGGCAGTTTCAGGGTCAGTTGGTTGAGCCCCAGGGACCGTCCACATTTGATCAGTTCCTCGACTTCCACCGTGACATTCGTGAGAAGGTGTCTCATAACCAGCTCCAAAATGATTTGGTGGAGCATGTCTGGCACGGTAACCAGTAGTTCCATATGATGAACTATTGGTCTTATTTTTATTTGGTTTGTAAGACTATGCATGAAACAATTTGTTATTTGTGAAACAATTTGTATTATTTGCTGAATTATTTAGATTGTAATAACTATGTGATGAACCATTTGGATTGTATAATTTATTTTGTTTCCTATATACTTGTTTTGTATGGATTGATCAAAATGATCAAAAACCCTGGCCGGACGGACTCGATACGTCGGCCCACCCCCTATATATGAATGAAAATGGCCCATATATGGCCTGTTTAACTAAAAAAAACATGCGGACAGACTCGATGCGTCGTCCCGTTGGGGGCACTGCCAGAAAGGAGCGGACATGGGCCGAACGCGCGTCCGTTCCCCGACTCAAACGGACAAAACGCGGACCAAACGCGCGTCCGTTTGGGTCGCCCCGTTAGAGACATCCTTAGTAGGTACTTTGTAAGTATATTGCAAGGCAACTCTGGCACACTAGTCCAATCTCGCCTTCCCTTTCCCAGTTTGCCGACAGCACGGGCACGGAGAAACGAAACGAGCAGCAGCCAGCGCCATCGCCATCGCCCAGTTCGCCGCCCTCCATGGCGATCTCAACTCCATGATCGCTAGAGTATTCTGATCCTTCTCAAGTCTCTACTATCGTCCGTCCTTGTCTCCTCGCCCCTCGATCCTCCTGACTCCTTCTCGGCTCCGTGCCTTTCCGTGAGATCGCCCACATCTGCGTGCCTGCACGCCACCGGCGGCCGGCCAACCTGGCAAAGCCCAACGTAGTGTCCTCCTGATTTCTGAATTCCCAGCTTAGTGTCCTCGTGATTCCTCGTGATTTCTGAATTCTGTTTTTTTTTTCATTCTTCTCCACTCCAATAAGGCAATAACGACAGGTTTACTGAATTCCACGCTCCTAGTCTAGTAATATGTCTTTCTGAATTCCTTCGACTTATAATTTTCCGTTCGGGTCTGCTTGGATATGCTGCTAACTTAGAATTTAGATGTCAATTTTCATGCTACTCCTGGACGGAGGGAGTAGATTGATGACTTAATGCATTAAAATTGGTTATGAAGATGTAATTGCTGGTTTCAAAGCTAAGAAGAATCGAAAAGAATTTATGTTATTCTGTAGATAGTTATTGGTCATATTTAGTTGTCTTTTTTTTATGGTCAGTTTAGTTGTCTTTTGGCCTTCATCTGCGTTCTTTTCTTTTGGAGCATCCAAAATATATTGTTCACAATGCCTAGGTATATTCAAACATGTGAACAAGATATCTATATATCAGCATGATGTTGCCATCTAATAATATGCTATATCTGTTCTACGACTTGACCGTTTTTTTATACTTATTTTCTGTTTTCTATGGAATTGGCCCCCTCTTGCCTTTTGCTCACGCTCCGCCACTGCACCCGGAGCACGTCGGTCAGCGACACCACCCCGCGCAGCACCCCGTTCTCCTCCTCGCTGTCGTCCACCACCCACAGCCGGTGCACGTGGTTCGCCGCCGCCTTCTCGATCACCTCCCCGAGGGTGCTGTCGAAGGAACACGTCACCATCCCCCGCGGCACCGGCGGCTTCTCCTCGTTGCTAGCGGCTGCCGCCGCGCCAGCGTCCACGCTGGTGTAACCGTCGTCTGCGACCTGGGGGCCGGCCCCCGCGTCGAGTGGCTTGCTGCCGTCCCGGCGGTACTCTGCCACCTTCTTCTTGAACTCCTCCACGGTGATCCCCAGCCACGACCGCAGCTGCGCCACCGGGCAATCGCGGAGGTCCGTCGCCGAGAGCGTCTCCACAACTTTCTTCCCTCTCCCTGCACGCACGACAAACAGAGCAACCAACCACACCGATGAGTACGAACAAAGCAACAAAAAGAAGCAGCAGTGTGGGCGGCTTCCGTCTTGCAGGATGTGCGCGTCGACAAGGGCGTCCACGACGGGCACGGCGGTGAGCGACGCCGCCCGCATCGTCCTGATGGCCTCTATGACCTTGGTGTGGTTGGCCACCGCGTGCACGGCCTCGCTCGCCACGCCGAGGTCCCGGACGGTGCGCGAGAGGACGTCGCCGAGCTCGACGCCGTGCGCTCGCAGGAACCTGACCACGTCCATCTGGGTGAGCATTCTGTACACCGGCGCCGACTCCACCAGCTCCACGCCACCACGTTCTCAGTGTTAAAGTTGTAATATGAAACAATATGTGTTGGATACGGTATAGTATACCGCTCCATATACGTAATCGTGTAAGCCACGGTAGGGGCTGTTCCTGCCCCTATATAATATAACATGCAACCCGACCCTCTACGGAGGTCATCGGTTCCGCTCCAATCTTTGACATGGTATCAGGGAGACGAAAAGCCAATCATGTGGTGCGGGAAAGCGATGTTCTTGTTTTTTTCTGCATGCGCGCGAGATCCGACGGCCAGACTGGTATCCATCGGACGGCTCTCCACCCGGGGATCGGCGCGCGAGATCCGCCGGGGACGCCTAGCGCTGCCCAAACCAAATCCTAATCTGGAAGGAAGCCGGTTTAGGGGTAGTACATATACGAGCCGTTCCAGTCCCCTCCACACCGAAGATAGGGAGAAACCATCGATCGCCACCGACGCGTCGAGCGCCATGGCCAACTACAACTACGGCTCTCCCTCTCCCTCCCCCACCGCCTCCCCGACGCCGCCCAACGGCCACCCCCAACCCCACCTGCAGCAGGCTAGCATGTCCGATCTCTTCCTTCGTCTATGCCGCATGGCCAACGACCGCCCCCATCAGCAGCAGGTTCGTAGCATCTCCTCCCCTTCGCCTGGTAGATCCACGTGTTCATCTGTTCCAATCACAGTCTTCGCTTCGGATCTGCAAGTTAAAGCCACAGTTAGTGCTGATGAACCAGGCCCGCTAAACATTCTCGAAAAAACAAATGAAGTTAGCTGCCGAACTGGGGAAATTCTTCTTAATTTTGTTCTTATGTGCTGTTTCATCTGTTCGATTACTCCTTTTCTGATGTTGCGAAATTCTTTATTTTTGTTCTAACTCTAATTCCCTTGCAGCAGCAGCAGCAGCAGCAGCAGCAGCAGCAGAGATGTATGTGATTAACATGGACCATGTGCTCCCACCTGTGAGGAAACAGACGGTTCTGGTTGGAGGTCTGTGATTATTTCCAGCACGCCACATCTTCTAGATGCCACTGATCCCCGCCACCACCACACCACCGTGCAACCGCTGTGACTCCTTATCACCGCACCGAGCACCGGCAGGAAAGCAATCGCCATCGTCGACGATCTCCGGCGTTGCATGACAAAGACGAAGTGGCGACGAAGGTTGTGTGCCTGGCCAAGATGCTCTCGCCAAGCGACCGCCTCGGCGAGGATGGATTCTACCAGGACTTTCTGGAGGACATCACCAAAGAGGCACGCAAGTTCGGTGATCTGCTGAAGGTAGTAATCCCTCGGCCCCGCTCCGGGGCTGATACGGCGGTGGCCGGAGTCGGGAGGTGTTTCTGGAGTACGCGCACCTCGACGACGCGGCCCGGTGCAGGAGGAGGTTGGATGGAGGCGGTTTAGCGGGAAGAAGATCGCTGCCACATTTTTCAGTCAGGACAGGTTTGCTGCTGGAAACTACGGCAGATAAATGGTGGATAGATACTACATGGCAGCCATTGTTGAGAAAAAGTCAATCCGCATTGAAGTTTCCTAGTAGTGATATCTACTGTAAATACAGTCAGTTAAGGCCATAACAAATCTGTATCTTCCTTTTCATGCAGTAATAGTGTATCACATTCTGAATACTCGTCTAAAAAACAGGTCGTGTTTCCTACCTGCCTTATTAATGGAGTATGTATAATAAGGCAGGTTATCTCTTTATATAAGTTCAGATTCAGAAATTAACCACCTTTAGTTAATTGTAGAGAAGGTGCCACACTCATGGGGCATGTATCAATTCCTAAGTAATTCAGCAAGAAGTCCGCTGTTTGTTTTGCTCAGAACATGCACGTCTTCAACAATCTGGTTTCCTCATGGTTTGTAGTAACAGAAATTCAGACTTGGTTTGGTAAAGGTCTCAACACTGCAGTTCTGTAACTCATAAGTGGGGGGAATATAAAGGTCACGGCGCAGACTCTTTCTTAACAATAATGAGCTCGCACAGGACGTTTAAGTATCAATTTGACATGTGAACAATCACATATTCGACTTCAGGTAAGCAACAAATAGTGAAACCACATAAAGGAAAATGACTTCACAAGGGGATTATGCGGCTGACTACTGACTAGTGTGGGTAGAGACCATAAAAACAGCTGATCCTGTCATGTATAAAATTCAAAAAAAGTGGTGTTTGGTTACTGTGTATGGAGAAACTGATTAACACAAGTCAAAATGCTTTTGTGAAAGGGAGATATATTGCTGATGGTGTTACTCTGTTGCATGAAGTGCTTAGAGAGACGAAGTTTAGTGAACAACAGGGGATTGTGCTGAAGCTAGACTTTGAAAAGGCATACGATAAGGTGAATTGGGAGTTCTTGTTTGATTGCTGTGGACAAAGAGGTTTTAGTGAGAAAAGTATGATCTGGATTAAGAATACGGTGACTGAGGGTACTCTCAGTGTTAAATTGAATGATACAGAGGGGCCCTATTTTGGTAGTCACAAGGGGGTGAGGCAAGGAGACCCTTTTTCTCCTTTCCTTTTCAATCTGGTGGCTAATGTTTTGGCTAAAATGATCCATACTGCACAAATGAATGGGTTGATAGTCGGCCTGAATGAACATTTGGTGACTGATGGGCTGGCCATACTACAGTATGCTGATGACACAGTCGTGTTACTGAAAGATGATGGTGAGAGCGCAAGAAATATTTAGTTGTTGTTGTACATTTTTGAAACCATGTCTGGTCTGGAAATTAATTTCGAGAAGAGTGAGTTGCTACTGGTCCAAGAGGATGGGGAGAAGCAACAATTCTATGCTGAGATGTTTAATTGTCAGCAAGGGGAGTGGCCTATTAAATATCTAGGCACTCCGGTTAGTGCCAGGAGAAATTCAGTTGCTGAAATGGGTTTTTTGACAGAGAAATGCAAGAAAATGTTGGGAGGATCAATGTCAATTGGAGCAAGAGTGGTTAAAATTGATGCTTGTTTGTCTAGTCAGGCAGTTTATCAGATGTCAATGGCTATTCTACATAAGTCAAACGTGGAAAGTATGGAGAAAATCCTGAGAGCTTTTTTGTGGGCTGGGAGTTTAACCAAAAGGAGATATCATTTGGTGAAGTGGTCTCTGATTTGTAGACCAAAAATCAAAGGTGGTTTGGGTATTAAACATCTGGCTAAGTTCAAGATGAGCTTAATGTGCAAGTGGTGGTGGCGCTTGGAGAATGGAAAGGGTCTTTGGCAGGATTACATGAGCAAAAAAATACCTGGGGCAAGCTGGGATCTTTGGGGTGTCGCATAAACCCAGAGATTCAGCTTTCTGGAAAGATATGTTACTAGTGAAAAACATGTATCTGTGTGGCAGGGAGATGTGTGTGGGGAATGGTAAGCGAACAGATTTTTGGGGAGATGCATGGTGTGGTCATCGCCCTTTTAAGCAAACTAGCTAGTCTCGCGCGGCTATCTCCATGAGACATGAGCACATGCATATTGCAGGGTGGTGCGGCCTGACGGTTTCAGACGGCGCTGGCCGATATAAACGAAGAGAAAAACCTACGTGAATGCATGGTTGCATAATTAGCGGGATGCTCTCTCAAAAAAAAATTAGCGGGATGCTCTTCTTATTTTTTTCTGGCCACGTCAGATTCTATCCTTGTCAGCCTGTAAAACGTCCGTAGGTTTATCATTATTGGTATACACTAGCATGACGGCCTTTAGCATTTTGAAACTGGATGAGGTATAGTTTATGCTCTCTCACATAATAACGTTTGGTCAATAAGAAATAATTTAGATAAATCCAAAATGTTCGGCCAACAAAAATATTACATAATAAGGAAAAATAATAATTTGATTTAAGTTAGTGCTCCATGTTGATTATGTAATACAAATCTATATTGATGCCTATATATTGATGTCTATATTTATCATTTCTACATGATATTAAATAAGTAATGGATAAACATTCTGACACCATTTTATAGATACATGATCTATACTGCCATGTTTTAATTTTATTTGACAACCCCTCCATTCCAAAATGTAAGTCATATTTTATTTCCTTGGATCGATGCTTTGACCTAGAATTACAAATTTAACATGTGTCTTATGTGATAGAAATCGAAACCATAAAAAACACTTTTGAGTAGCAATAAAATGGTATCAATTTAACATGTAAATTTTGCACACCTATGTTTTTATGAAGTGTTGTCCGGATATTATTTTGTGATGTTTTAATGTTTATGCAAAACAATGTTTTGGTATACTCACAAAAAAATTGACATCATAATGTTTATTTTCATGAAGAATTTTACCATATCCCTTTCTTTGACCATATTGCTTTTAATATATAGTATATCGATGTGAGGTTTAATGAGTTTTCTCTCTCGTGAAAAATCGACACACGTTACTATGGGTCGGCAATTGTTAAAATTTCTTCCTATGACCATCTCCTTTAACAACAAATCAGGCACCGACATGCGGGAACCATGAATTCAAGTTTTTGTTGTGTAGTTCAGGTACCTTCTTTCTTAGAATTGTGTAAGCTAGACATAGTGAAACATTAGAGATGCAAATACATTTTCCTTAGTCTCAAACCAAACTTTAGATATCCAATTAGGACCACACAATCGAGATGATCAAAAGTATCAACTTGATCGGTTGAAAACAATAACACACCATCTAGATGATCAAAAGTATTTACTTGATTGGTTGATTTCAGATTAATATATCAAATCGACATCGGAGTTATATTTGGATCAGGATCCGCTGAATGACCTATTTCATGGGTAGAGTGCATCCAATTTTTTATCTTTATAACTACCTACATATATCATGGTTCAAAGGTTGTAGCATTCATGGTTCAAAGGTTGCAGCATTCAACAGAGTCATGTCAGATTACACTATAAATAAACGGTCAAGTTGTGTTTTTAAAGCGTGCAATTATAATTACATGAATTGCTGAAGTTTGTTGTTAAAAATTACAATGCCCCAAGATGTAACCATATGGACAAAATTCTTAAATTAAATGTAGTAGACAGATAAAGAGTTCATAGTTTTCCTAATTAATATGCCAAGAGTAAGATATTGTTCTGTTCTGAGGAATATTTTAGTAAAGATTTATTGATTATATTTTAGACTCAACCATGCACATCTATAGATCAATACACTCAATTATGTATTGGTCATTCATACTTTCAGCTTTAACTGTCCGCAAATCTAAAGCTAGTATTAGCCTGATGTGGTGATTCCTGCTGCTGGAGGTACGCATGCATATCTCCTATCGAGACGGAAAAACAGCTGTAATAAATTTACAAAGAGACATTGCAAGTCAGATTTGTAAAAAAGACAATTTGGTGCATGGTGTCCTGGTCCAACACGTATTGGATAAGGAATGTGCTACTCGTTTTTTTTTACTTTGTTGCACGTACGTGTGTCTCTATGATGTTGTACGTGACAGTTTTTACGTAACATGTTTCAGCTTTAAATCTGAGCCATTAAAATTAATATCGACGAATCTTATCTTTTTAGGCTATGTGGCTTAACGTGGTGACTCGAAAAACCACCTCATTTTGCTTTTAGTATATAATAGATATTCCCGGCGCTGTTTGATCTGTGTAATGAACAGGATGTGTCGGTTGAACGGTTAGCTGAGAGGAGGTGGAGGTTAACTTTTAGAAGATGGCTGGTGGGTGATTTACAGGATCAGTACAGACAGTTGCAGAACATGTTGTGTGGAGTGGCGCTGAATCAAGAAGATGATAGACCTATTTGGAAATGGACTGGTAACAAAGTCTTTAGTGTGAAATCTATGTATAAACATCTGAGCAGCAATGGTGTGGACAGATCCTTCAAACACCTCTGGAAGGCGAAAATACCTCTGAAGATCAAGGTGTGGTTGTGGCTGATTTGGCATAACGCAATTGCATCTAAGGATAATATGCTTAAGAGGAAATGGGTGGGGAACTCTAGATGTCAGTTTTGTGAGCAGGAGGAGACTATTCATCACATGTTCTTTGCGTGTTCAGCAGCCAATTTTGTGTGGAGTACGGTTGCTCGAGCAGTTGGGGCGCAAGATAGGCCTGGCTCGCTTTCTCAGGTGTTCTGGTGGTTGCCAAGACATACCAGAGCTAGTAGGAATGTGCAGATTGCTGGCGTGGCGGCGATTTGCTGGGCTATCTGGAAACTAAGGAACATGGCATGTTTTGAAGGAAAAATTATTAACTCACCGGTGGATATTGTTAGCTATGCTTGTGTTTTCTTAAAATACTGGGCAGGTTTGATGGGCGAGCAGGAGCAAGAGATGATGCGCGCTGGAGCTGAAGATCTCTTGAACATTGCGTTGGCTACGGTGGTGAGCGCCAGGGGGGCAATGGAGCAATGCGGATCGAGGATGTCCCTCCGTGACCCAGGTGATGCCAATGCAAGTGGGGATGCTGCTGTCGAGGAGGTTGATCATTAGTCTGGGAGGCACGAAAAAGCTTGGAAGTTTGGATGTGGAGCTGGACGATTCCACCTCTAAAAAACTAGTTGAAACCTGTCGTGGTGCCCCTTTTGGGCTGGCTGTTTGTGTTGGTTGGTTTGAAGATCATGTAGGTTTGGTGGCTTCTGTTTTGGCTGTAGGATGGTTTGGTTGGTTTCCTGGGGCTATGGCCTTTGTGTGTGGCGATCAGAGACGCTGTTTTTTTTGTTGTGTATCCGTTATTCAATAATGGAAAACGGCCCTTGTTGGGGTCGCGTGTAACAAAAAATGTATAAAAACAACATAACTCAATCGCTTTACCAACAGCAACATGATGCAGTTTAGTAGTTCCAATAACAGGTATTTATTACCAACAGTTGGATCCTTGATAGTCAGAAACTTTGAACATACCCAATAGTTCTGGCTGGGTAAAGTTTGTGAGTTATTTTTCGAATAGTATTGTGAAATGATGTGTCCATTATTAAATTTCTACAGCTAGGTAAAATAAATAAATAAAGGTCCTAACTAAATAGATGAATTGGATTTGGTCTTCAAGGAGTTTATCGGGTATAGGGTGCCTTAGATTATCGATCCCAACTTCCAGCTAGTATATACCTAATGAGTGTAAACATATATTCCACTGACAAAATCGAAGCAGTTGATGAGTTCATATTGGCCGCTGACTCACTGTCATGATCTGGGCAGAGTCAGCTGAAACTAAAATAAAATTGGGCAGTATTTAGGAACTAACTATTGCCTAGATAATCTCTGGCAAGCTCTTGCGTGGTTTCATGCTTTCATTCCTCGTGGGGATAGGTTGTTGATGGTAGGGATCTCGGTAATTTCTGGTCTTTTTTTTTTGGAAGCAAGGGGCCACACCCCCGATTTCCATTAAAAGAAACCACCAGTCCAGCAAGCTACAGCGAAAAGGAAATAAAAAGAAACTCAAAACAAGGAGCTTACAAACTGCAAGTCTCTAAAAAAGGCCTCAAGAACCTTTTCTTGTCTATTTGGTAAACAAGGAACAAAGTGGCGTTGAGAATCATACAGTGAAAACCCCCTCTGAGTTTTGCATCAGCTTTGATTACCTATTGAGTAGGTCTACACAAAGAGGAGCTGAGATGTTGGAGGCAGCAACCAAGCTGCTGTGTGTTCAGGAATCCACGCACAATATTCGCAAATCGTCCGGGAGTGGTTTCTTCTAGCATGGAAGGGTGTTTACTATTCGGTGCAGATAAATCATCGAAGAAACTTTCAGGCTGTCATTCGTCTCGGTTGTTTGCTCGGTGGTGCTATCTAGTTTGACGAAAGCTTTCATTCCAGTTCCCTGTAGATCGTCGAGGATGGTGCGTTTTTCTTCGACTCCCGTGGTAACAGGTTTTTTTTTTTTGCGCCATAGCGAATACTCGACAGCAAGTATTCTGGGTTCCTGATGGCTGTGCTAACTAGCTTCCTACTTCACCCATTCCCTCTCCTTTCCTTCTGTAAAACTAAAGACCGTAACGGAAAGGGCTAGAAGCACCGTCGAAACAAAAAAGATACAGGAGGACTAGACGGACAAACTGATACAACAACTGCCCACAGCTGCAACGCATTCTCGTGCTCACGCGAACGTTGTTGAAACCACTACCAGTACCGGATTAAATGGGAAGAGGCGAAGAACAAAAGTGCCGAACGTCGGCGGCCGTGGTCAGTTGGAAGAAGATTTGGGCGTCTTGAAAGTTGATTAAACTCAGCTGGAAGTTTTTGAAACAAAGTTCAGAGCTCCAAGACACATTACGCGCTAGTGCAGCCCATCCGTCGTTACGGATAAAAGAGCTGAAACGTTCAGACTGAACGTTTACAAGGCCGACCAATGCTACTCTAGGACGACAATGTGCTGCATCTCTTGATCCTCGCCGAGGGCGGCCTCCCTGGCCACCCGGATCACGTCGGTCAGCGACACCACCCCGCGCAGCACCCCGTTCTCCTCCTCGCCGCCGTCTACCACCCACAGCCGGTGCACGTGGCTCGCCGCCACCTTCTCGATCACCTCCCCGAGGGTGCTCTCGAAGGAACACGTCACCATCCCCCGCGGCACCGGCGGCTTCTCCTCGGTGCTAGCGGCTGCCGCCACATTAGCGTCCCCGATGGTGTAGCCGTCGTCAGTGACCTGGGGGCCGGCCGCCGCGTCGAGTGGCTTGCTGCCGTCCCGGCGATACTCTGCCACCTTCTTCTTGAACTCCTCCACGGTGATCCCCAGCCACGACCGCAGCTGCGCCACCGGGCAGTCGCGGAGGTCCGTCGCCGAGAACGTCTCCACCACCTTCTTCCCTCTCCCCTGCACCACAAACAGAGCAACCACACCGATGAATACCAACATGGCAACGAAAGGGAAGCGACGACACGGACGGCGGGTGGCTTACGTCTTGCAGGATGTGCGCGTCGACAGGGGCGTCCACGACAGGCACGGCGGTGAGCGACGCCGCCCGCATCGTCCTGATGGCCTCGATGACCTTGGTGCGGCTGGCCACCGCGAGCACGGCCTCGCTCGCCGCGCCGAGGTCCCGGACGGTGCGCGAGAGGACGTCGCCGAGCTCGGCGCCGTGCGCGCGCAGGAACCTGACCACGTCCATCTGGGTGAGCATCCTGTACACCGGCGCCGACTCCACCAGCTCCACCGCCACCACGTTCTCCGCCGAGCTCTCCAGCGGCACCAGCGCGCGGTGCACGCCCTTGCTGAACGTCTCCATGCAGTCCAGCACGCTTCAATCGCAGTTAATTAATGCCAATGTGTGTCAGTTTCAGTCATTATCTGAATTTGGTGAGAAATCGAAGTGGCACACAAATCACAGGTGACAAGTACCTTGTGTTCGGGTGGAGTGTCCACAGGGTGAGGCCCTCCAGGGAGTGGCCGATGACGGACGACACCGGCACGGACATGCGACGGTCGAGGTCGACGACCGGCGCCGGCGCCGGGCCACCGCCATCCTCTACGCCGGCGGCGGCGGCATCGTCATCGTGGCCGACCTCCGCGATGTGGGTGAGGATGTCGAGCATGTTGACCATGCCGATGTAGTGCTTGCGGGCCGCGCCGGTGGCGGGGTCGGACTCGACGATCATGGAGCCGCCGGCGCCGATCCAGTGGCCGGGGGGCGCGGCCACGGTGACGGCGGAGACGCCCCCCGCCAGGAGCGCGTTGGCAGCGTGCGCCAGCGTCGCCGTGTAGGGGACCTCCACCAGCCGGCGCTTGGAACGCGCCAGCTCCACCACCTTGCGCTCCCGGAGCACGCCGCAGAGGCCAGTGCGCGCCTTCTTGTTGCTGTCCCCGCCGACGCCGCCAGAGCTGTCCTTGTCGCGCCCGTGGCCGTGCAGGGATTTCTGCTGCCGCTGCTCGTCGGCGAAGGCTCTCAGCTGCGCCATTTGCCAATCTGAAAGATGTTTTTGGTTGTGCACTGCACTGTCAGTAGTGGAGTGAGGAAGTGAGGAGGGGATGAGCGTGAGCTCTGGGTGAGTTTTTAATGGCCTTCCGGTCGAGAGTTTCTGGCGAGGGTGTACGTGGCGAGCAGCGTGGCTTCATCGCCTGCCGAGCCGCCGTGTGGAAAGCAACGTGGTGTAGCGAGCCACCGGCCACCATGACCACATCCAAAGTATCTCGGAGTTGGATGAGTTGTGATCAGAATTGCTGCCTGTGTTCCGTCTCCTCGAGTTTATTACACAAAACACAGATTTAAACCACTTGTTGCAGCAAATATCAGGTTTTTGTCTAATCAGTTGCAACCAGCCCAGATAACTGATTCAGAGACTCATATATGTCACATGAGCCACAACTCTGTACCGTATATTTTCTCGTACTATACACAATTCTACTCCTCTCAACCAGCACGTGAACCACACGGGGAACAGAGACCAAATTGCACACAGCAAACAGAAGCTGGGCGGACGGGAAGGCGAACATCCTTGCGACCAATTTGTGAAGTGCCGTGATGCTTAACAGAACTTGTAAACTCTTCTGATATACATGCTGTTATATTGAACTAGTTGATGCTCTCTCTAATTTTTGTATAGTTATGCTACCCATTTTGACGTGTATAATCTATATATTTTGTATAGTTATGTTGTCCATTTTTAAAATTTTAATTATAAAAAAATGTCGTATATTTTTTCGTATACCATATAAATTTTGTTGTATAATTTTTGATATACGGTATAAAAATCTAGGCTCACATGACAGATACGTATTAGAGTCTCTAAATCAGTTATTTAGGCTGGTTACAACTGATTAGACAAGAATCTGGGGTTTGCTGCAACGAGTGGTTTGATTCTGTGTTTTGTACAATAAAGGCACCAAATCGTGGTGTTATGTGCAATTTTCTCCCGGGAGCAGCAACAGTCTCCCGAAAATTTGTGGCAATTCTTTTATTAGCAGAACTGAATATTTTATCTCCGCGAAACACAAATATCAATCACGTACTTCTTCAGCAATAACTGTTTTATATGATATGCAAGATTATAATTCTAACAAAATGTTTTTAAATACAAATAAAATAACATACATTTTATTTCAAATAAATTGCGCACAGAAGAACTAGTAAGGTGTGTCTTAACCATTCAAAATACAACTTATAGTTCAAAAAGGGAGAGAATAATATTAATGTTATTATCTAAAAATACTTATGCAAAATAGATGCCATTTTTGGTGAAATTCACTTTGACATCCGGGTGCATATGCACCTGGTATTTGAAAAATATATTTCGAAATATCGAAAAAAATCTGAAATAAAATTTCACGCATACATCTTCACAAAGTTGTTTCACCGAAAACCCATATTTTGTGTGCCCTGTGCAAAAAAGACAAAAAATAGTCTCATGAAAAGACTTATTTTATCATCAAATTTTATCTTTTTTATACAAGCCACAAAAAATATCGGTTTTTCGTGAAACGACTTTGTAAATACGTAGCATGCTAAGATCTATGTGCGAACATTTCTTTTCAAAAAATTTGAAAATTCAAAATATGTCCAAAATGCATTTGAAATAAAGGGCCCGAGAGTCAAAACACCACTCTACTATTTTTGGCATATTATGGTCGTCTATTCTAATTACCTCCGTTCCAATGAACAAGCCGTATAAATAATGAAAAGTCAAAGATTAATAAGTTTGACTAAATATATAAAAGTATTAACATATTTACATTATGAATATATATTTTATGGTGAGTCTATTGATATTGTATCATTAGTGTTCATATTCTTATCTATAATATTGGTCAAACTTAAAAATCGTTGACTTTTGAGGACATTTATACACCTTCGTTAGAAAGGAGGGAGTAGATGGTTAGTTTGCCAACCGTTAACGAGTCACCCTTGTCAAAAGCCAATGCGTGATTCATCCATGTGGGAGACATGACGGGGGCGCTTATAGATAGCGTGTTGAGGATGTGGGATGCTGGCAAACCGAGCCACATACAAAGCTGGTAATGCTTTTTTTTTTTTTTTGAAAGGATCTACACTGCGAAATCACCAAAGATTACAAAGAAAGAACTGAAAAACGCAGACGTACAAGCCTTCGACACCCAGCGCAACAGCAGCACACGAAGAAGCCGCTGAACCTCCGCATCGCCTGAGGACAACCTCCATCGCCGAACACCGCCGGAGAGGGAGACGCCAGGCCGCCGCGAAACCCGGGAACGGGAGCACCACCCCACTCATGTAGACAGCCGCATATGCCGCCCGCCGCAAGCGACGGGACTGAAGAACGCTTAACGCGCACGGCCATGGCGCCACCTCCCCGCAGCCACCTCTCTTCCGAAGAACCCTGCACTGAGCTCGATCACAGCTCGCCGAAGTCGCCGCCACTTGCAGAACTTGATCACGCCTTCTCTCCTCGCCACCACGGCCGGCCGGAGAAGAACGAGAACCAAACCTTGTCAAAGCAGAGCACGGAGCCTGAAGCCCTCCTCCCCACACCACCACGGCCGGCAGAAGAGGCCAGAACACCACGCCAACACCCAGCGGCCACCTCGAAGATCCCAGAAAACCTTCTCCTGTACAGGTGGAGGAGGCAGCCAGCGCCAGGCACCAGCTCCCCGCCGCACCACCCCCAGCACCCCCACGACGTGGCTAGGAGGATCCACGCCGAGACGAAGATGGGGGTGAGGGACAAAACTCCGGAAGCCGGCCGTCACCTCCGTCACGACGACCGCCCGAAGACCTAGCCTCCACAGATCCGCAAATCCGGGAGGGCACTACGCTGGGAGCTCGCCGACGCCGCCCCGCAGAGCGCCGCCGAGGTGGAGATCGAACCCCGACACCTTTATTCCAGAGCGCCGCCGCAAGCACCACCTCTCCAGCGCCGCCCAGAGACCCTACTCTACTAAAAACAAGCCTCAGGCACAGATCCGGGGTCTCCCCACTCTCCCACCGCCGCAACGGCGGCCGGAGAGGGAGGAGACCCACGAATCGGCCGTCGGCGGGAATGGAACTCGGCTTTCGCCTCTCTCAAACAGTAGCACGGGGGGGAGGGGAAAAAGAACGTGGCAATGCTTGTTTTCATCCAAACTAATAAATTTATTTCACAAAAGTGTGTGTTGTGTCAACTTGAAACTACATCAGGTGAAGGCGGTTATCACCACCCTTGCCGTCTACCCATATCACACCGCCCATTCTTCATAGAAGCATCATCCTTGTTATTGACGTATTAAAGCGGGCCTTCCTATGAGCCGACGGCCTGGCACAAACAAAATCTCCATGAAAAATGTAAAGTCAATTGGAAGATAGTGTGCATCCCAACGAACCTTGACAACTGGGCATCCTATGTTAAAATATAAAGCCTAGCCCTTTCCATCAGTTCGGACTTTTGGGATAATTGGCTAGTGCATCAATTCAATATGGTATCAGAGGCAGGAGGTCTGAAGTTCAAGCCCCGGCTAACGCGCTATTTAATATAAAAATAGTTGCGCCCTCCCTGCTACTCCACGTCTAAGGTCTTACCGATTGTCCAGCCTAGACGTGAGGGGGAGTGTTAAAATATAAAGCCTAGCCCTTTCCATCAGTTCGGACTTTTGGGATAATTGGCTAGTGCATCAATTCAATATCCTAGATATTGACAAGTTCTCTAGACATTACGCTAAGAAGGTCATAACTTAAATGGACGAACCAACTAGGATGTGGGTAGAGACATTATGAAGTCTCTCATGGACATCGAATGGATCCAAAGGATCGACACTTTGGGGAGGGCAGATTTGCTTCACATTTAGGAGTTGTTTGCTCTATAATCAGTGGTTCAAGACATCCATCTTCTGGAGGGGACAAGTGACTCCATCTTGTTGAACTGTGGATCAACACTTCCATTGCTTCCTAACCTCTAGTTTCGTCAGTTCGGCCAACCGAGCGCCATTTGAGGGCTCTCCGTGACCAATGGAGCAAGCATTAGAATAGTTGTCACATGTTATTTTTGTAGTTAATCCGTCCAAAAAAGGATGTCTCTAAAATAGATGTATGTAGCACTAAAATGTCACTAATAAATTTATTTCACAAAAGTGTGTGTTGTGTCAACTTGAAACTACATCAGGCGAAGGCGGTTATCACCACCCTTGCCGTCTACCCATATCACACCGCCCATTCTTCATAGAAGCATCATCCTTGTTATTGACGTATTAAAGCGGGCCTTCCTATGAGCCGACGGCCTGGCACAAACAAAATCTCCATGAAAAATGTAAAGTCATTTGGAAGATAGTGTGCATCCCAACGAACCTTGACAACTGGGCATCCTAGATATTGACAAGTTCTCTAGACATTACGCTAAGAAGGTCATAACTTAAATGGACGAACCAACTAGGATGTGGGTAGAGACATTATGAAGTCTCTCATGGACATCGAATGGATCCAAAGGATCGACACTTTGGGGAGGGCAGATTTGCTTCACATTTAGGAGTTGTTTGCTCTATAATCAGTGGTTCAAGACATCCATCTTCTGGAGGGGACAAGTGACTCCATCTTGTTGAACTGTGGATCAACACTTCCATTGCTTCCTAACCTCTAGCTTTGTCAGTTCGGCCAACCGAGCGCCATTTGAGGGCTCTCCGTGACCAATGGAGCAAGCATTAGAATAGTTGTCACATGTTATTTTTGTAGTTAATCCGTCCAAAAAAGGATGTCTCTAAAATAGATGTATGTAGCACTAAAATGTCTAGATACATCTATTTTAGCGACATCTTTTTTCCGAACGGAGGGTACTTGCGTAGCAATTTTGACTGTTGTTTTTTGTAGTCTTGAGAGTATTTCTCTCTGTAATTCTGGTAGTCTTGAAAGTTTTTTCCCTGTTATTTTTGTAGTCTTGAGTTTTTCGTTTTCTTATAGGATGACTACTGCAAAATGTGAAATCCCAGGTATTTGCTACCGCTAACCAGTTGAGAAAATCTCACTAATACTGTAATACAGTCCAAGAATACAGTACATGGATCGAGAAGCCGTGATACTGCTGCATAACGCATGAACTTCCTATCCTGTACACAGAAGCAGCGATCTGTACGAGGCACAACATATGATCATCTGAACTCAAAACCTGCAGAGCCAAGAGGACACGACCACACAATTCCGTATGAACAAAACGAATAAAGAAATGAAGTAAAATGTTACAAAACGAGCAACATTACCTCATTTTATTAAAAAAGTAGAAGGGGAATTGACCGGTTCATTAACGGGGAACTAGCCGAAAACCGTTACAAGTGCACCAATGTAATCATGGAAGACCACACTAGGCAGACCCGGCCAACCTGGCTACCCACACGAGACACACACGCCGCCGAGGAGAAAACACCATCGAGGTCTTCACCGAGCGTCATCGTCGTCACTCCTCCCCGAGCGAGCGATTCCGACTTCACCTTCGACGAGCACCGACGAAAGCCCTCGCCGCAGCCGACGCCGTAACCCAAGTCGGCCTATGCCAAACAGTCAACCCAAAGCGTCGAGGAGGAGGCAGCTCCGACTTCGACGGAGAGCTTCACTGGAGAAAGATGCACACCTTGCATCGACGGAATCCATGAGGCCACCGTAGAAAAAGTGTCATCGTTGCCAGCCTGCCGCCCCGCGACACGCAGCTCCGACTTCACAGCTTCACGGCGGGATGCAACACGGATTGTCGGTGACGAAGGACATGCCGCGACTCGGCTCCGCTCACCACTGTCATCGTTGCCACACAGCTCGCAACGCCACGAAAGCACCCCACATCCAACCACTGGTCCCTCAACTGGTGCGCACCTCCAAGAATGATGCCCCCAAGGGGGAGACGACGCCGAAGCGCCGACACCATCCGATCCACGGATCAAGGGTTCCCCCCCGAAGGTAGCGGAGGTGGTGCACGCTTCACCTCGGTGATGCCTTCAAGAAGGGAGACGACGCGCAAGGGGTCGCCATCACCGGCTCCGACCACCGAATCGGAGACGAGTTTTCGCCCGGATCAGCCAAGCATCATTCCACCAAATCGACCACCTGCACACCGGCGGGAGGCAGAGACGCCTCCCGCAAGAACCCTAGCCGCACGCCGCCACGGCTCAGCGTGCCTCCCGCACCCCCGGCCCGAGCCAACGCAGCGCATCATCGGCTCACTGCCCGACCTGACCCTGGCCGCATAGCCTCCACACCTCTGCTCCCTGCGCCCCAACCGCCGACGCATCCCCGGCCTCCTCACCCGCACGGAGAAGACCTCGCCAGCACGATTGCCAGCCTCCAGCACCAACCACCGCCACCCTCCAGAACCTGGCGACGGAGAGACGACGAGGACGCGCAGCGCGTCCAACCTCCAGCACCAACCACCATCCGGGCCCGGCGCTCCCAGATCGGGCCCGCCAAGCCCATCTGGCGCCCGTCCCTCACCACGGCCGCAGGGGGCGGCGCCGCCGCCACCAGTGCCTCCCGCAGCCCGTGCGCTGCCCGCTGCCTTCGCCCGAGCCCGCCGGCTCGGCTTCCACTGCCCGCGAGCGCCGCCGCCCACCCGGGCCGGTCAACCACCTGCGAGAGAGCCTCTCCACAGCCACCTTTTGGCAGCGGAGGGGCGCCGCCACCGCCGCGGCCGGGGTAGCCAGCTAAGGGCGGCCGGGCGCTTTTCGTGGAGAGCCCCTAGCGCCGCCGGGGGGGGGGGGGGGGGGGCGACGCGAGGGGACGTTCCCGAAAAAGAGATTTACACGATGAAATGAAGTAAAATGTGAAGAAGTAGCTAGCTCAGGGATGCAACATCTGATGAATCTTGCATGATTAATCAGCGCCAGGAATGCAGTGTCAGCGTTCCGAGAAATAGTTCAGCACTAATCCTAGCTTCTGATCTTAGCCACTACGGCTAATCATCCAGACACAAGAGCTTAGGTAGCCAAGAGGACAAGAGTGCTTACTGCTGCTAGTTTCATATGCTGACATACACAGAATCAAAAAGGAAAGCACCAGCTACATTAGGGGCCTTTTTGTTTGGGCTGGCTGTGGCTGGCTGTGGGTGCTGTGCAGAAAAGTGCTGTCCAGGGAAGCTGGCTTTTTTCAGTGGAGGTCTTTGGCAACCTAGCTGGCTGTCTGACTGTAGATTGTTGAATTGTCTGAAACACCCTTTATAGTCATCAGAATTGTTTTGTTGCTGCTCTCACGTGTAATTAATAACATGTGCATATAAAATTCAAGTCAAACTTCATATCCATACAATTATCATTACATAACCATTACGAATATATAGTTGTTCAAAATACAATTCCACTACATTATACTAGCTAGATCAATGAGTTCTAACGTTGTCTAGAAATGAACAATGCGTTGGCAATGTCGTCGCGTGTTCCATTCATGCCTCTTGTGTGTAGTTCACCCGACACATGGTCACTGGGCAAGGTAATTGCTTGCCTTTGAACCTTGGGCATGTAATTCTCATCTGCATCACATCGATCAAATTGCTTATCACGCAAGTTGGAGTCTCTAATGAAATTGTGAAGCACACAACAAGCAATGATAATTCGCTTTTGTGTAACCAAGTCGAAATGAGGGATGCCCTTCAAAATGCGCCACTTATTTTTCAAGATCCCAAAGATGCGCTCAATGCAATTTCGCAACGATGAGTGGGCATGGTTGAAAATTTCTTCCTTCTTCGTTGGTGGCCCTTCTCGACGGAAATCCGGAATATGGTATGTATTGTTTTTGTAAGGAGCTAGGAACCCCTTTCTGTTTGGATAACCAGAATCAACAAGATAGTATGTACCTACGCACACGAGAAAATTTTATGAAATATGACTTCAAGTAATAATGCATATGTATCTCATGTGAATAATGACAAAAAGAATATTACCATCAGGAGGGGTTGAGAACTCAATTGGATACTTCTCTATGCTGTGTGTAAGAATGCGGTTATCATGTACCGAACCAGCCCATCCAGCAACCACAAATGTGAATCTGAGATCAAAGTCACATATCGCTAACAGATTTTGCGATGTGTAACCATGTCTTCCTGTGTGGTTGACCTCCATTCACACTAACAGTAACATCCATCCATCTACCAATTCCATCAAGCATGCACAACCCGAATCCACTTATTCACAGCAGGAAATAAGGGTAGAAAAAAGGGGCAGATTCAGCCGGAATCGTCCTCACCTAGATGGACGGAGGCGGGGCCGGCGAGGTGGTGGCGCGGGGTGGTGAGGTCGAGCACGGCCAGCTTGGTCAAGTCGATGGAGGCGCGTCGGAGCTTGGTTGAATCCAGGGAACGGGCACGTCGGAGCTTGGTTGAAGGAGGCGCGGAACGGGGGCGTCGAGCACGGAGGGGACCAGGAGCTTCGAGCAGTCGGCGGCGGAGACGAGCAGGCGCCGGCGAGGGGCGGCTGGGCGGCGGGTGGTGGGGCGACGCGGGGTGGGGTTGAGGCGGAGCACGAGAACCCTATCTCGCTCGCTCGGGACGGGATAAGAGAAAAGAAAAAGGAAAGAGAAAAAACGGGGTCTCGCTCGGGCTCGGGTAACGTTGCGGCGCGGTGGCAGTAATCGTGTAAATATGAGCAACGACATGTCCATACCTGTAAGGCCCTTCGGACGACTCGGTGGGAAGCTCGGGAAGCACCTCCGAACGTGCTTCTTCTGGTATGAAGGAAATCGATTGGCTTCGCGAGAAGCCCACCGCACCGCACCCCCTTTTGGTTAGCTTCGCCCGCTTTTTTTCGTGGGAAGCAGCTAGAAGCCCAAACAAAAGGGCCCTAGGAATGGTATCCCACTTTGTCTGCTGCAACTCGGTTTGTTTTCTTTGACTGTTTTCTTTTTTTCTGCTTTTTTTTGACTTTTTATTGTTTTGTTCTTGTTTCTATTTTTGTTTTCTGTTTTCTTTTTCAAGGATAACAATTCCATGTCCTGATGTTACTCCTTTTCATGTGTCGCAACCCTTTTAATGAAGCTGTTTTTTCTAGACCAAGAACCCTTCAAATGGAGGATGAACTCTAAAATCAAACGACATTATCAACCCTTTTAAAGGCTCTGGCTAGACGTCAGGGTCGACATGGGCGCCTCGTCGAGCCACTCCGCCGGCGACGCGTGCGGTGCGGCCACACGACAGGACCCGCCGCCGGCCGGTGACTCACTGGTGAGACCGGATGAGCCGTCGTGCGGCGTGCCGACACCTGCGTACGTGCCCATGCGCCGGCCGTTTCGCGCCTGACGTCAACGTGCTGCGTCTGCGTGACACGGCGGCTTCCTCTGAACGGAACGGAACGGATGGCATGGGTTTTTCTTTTCGAGCATACAATACGTCCGAGATGGCTTCTCTTGTCTGGCTCCGAACGAGCGGTGAGGCGGACGTGTCACTCCATCGTCTGGTTTAAGATACAGTGACGTGGTGGTAGGACGGGGAAAAAGAAAAAAGATGATGCTAATGTTTTTTTGAGAACACAGTACAACACAGACGCTCACAAATACGCACATACACTCACCCCTATGAACGCACGCACGCACACCCTACCCCTATGAGCACCTCTGAAGGACTGAGCCGGCAGATCTTGAGGTTGACGAAGTCACCACAGGCGCCTCGCTGTTGACGGGCACGTCACCTACCACTGAAAGAATAGCGCCGGATAATCCTGGAATAAATCCAGGTAAATGCAAACGCCCATGCCAAGTCTAGGACTTGAACCTGGGTGGGCTGGTTCCACCACAGGGAACCCAACCATCAGAGCCAAGCTCCGTTTGCAAAGATGATGCTAATGTGTTTGTGAAAGCAACAAGATGTAACACATATCACTCCCCTCTACTTTCCGTAATGATCTAATTGCTTATAGTTTCAACACTTAGATCTTATCCTCAAAATTGGCTAAATTGGAAGGTCAAGCAAATTGAGAGAATTTGGCCACCGTGATTTTGATGTATGAACTACCCTTTAATCCGCAGCGGATAACCACAATCATTCTGCAAAAAAATGTCGTGATGAAAATGACATTTTTTATGATTTCACGTCGCACCTCTAGTTCTAAAGTTTGATGATTATTGTTCTACCGCACCTCCCATTATTTGTGTTGGACCTTTGTTTTATCATAACGTTGAAATGGTTTTTTTCTTTTATTTTTACACGCCTTAATTAGACAATGTACATTTACAAAACTACATTACAATACACTCTTACAACTTCTGTTTTTTTAATAAATCACGAGACAAGTTCAATCAATTCACATTGTACTATATCTAAAACCTAGCAATCTTAGGCCAATATATGATTTTTTTTTGACGTGTCATATCCATGAATAAGAAAATAAAAAATTAGGTGTATCTAATTCTCAGAACCTACTCGCGTCTGGATGGAAGATCTATTTGACGGCTTGTTGTGCTTGCCTGTGAGGTAAAAAGAACAATAGAGGACCGGAAACTAAAAACGGCTCCCGAGCTACACGTAGCCCATTTTCAAAACAAAAAAAATTAAATCGACACTTTTGAGTTTCCAAAAATCATGAAAACAATCTCACATGTAGATAGTGTCAAGATATGTAAGCGTGCAAAATTGTAACTCAAAATTCGATGTATTTGGGCTGCACAAAAAATACAAATGGGTGGATCTGGGTGGTGAACATTACACAGTTTCAAGAATTTAAATTTTTTCCCAATTTATCTTTTTTTTACAGCCCAAAATACAACGAATGTTAAGTTAAATTTTGCACGCTTGTACATCTCTAAATGCATCTGAGATTTTTTTCACGAGTTTTGGAAACTTTAAATTATTATTTTCAAATTTTTTCGAAAATAATGAGATCCATGTAGCTCGGGAGCTAATTGTCCTCATGCTCCCTCCATTCCAAAATACAAGGCGCCCTTTAATTTCGTTGGTCAACGACGTCCAACTTTGACCATGATTTGAACTTATAATATGACCACAAAATTAGTATACAAATATATGAAATGAAAGAATTTTGCAAGACGAATCGAACGGTACCATTTATACATTCTTGATCCACATAATTTATTATATATTAACGGTCAAAGTTGAGGGTCGAAGACCAGCACAAAAATAGCGCGCCTTGTATTTTGGGACGGAGGGAGTATCTCATAGTGTATCGCAACTACAAGAGCAGACATGTGAATAACAACTCTTTTTAACAGAAAAAATGGTTGATGGATACCGTGTACTACTTCTCTAGAATTATGCAAACAACCCTTGATGTTTCACAAAGAAACAAGATGACTCCATGAATTGGTGTACCAAAGGATGTATGCTGTCCCATAACTACAGTAATTAACGATCCATGCAAGAGAAAAAAACAGCTAAAAGTGTTCACGCTAAATGGGACCCATTGCTTCATCCTGGATCAGCAACTAGCCTAATTAAATCGGAGGCGATGGATGCCACGGCAAGCGCATCTAGATCCAAACCATCACAGAAAACATCCCAAGATCTCCCGGCGCAGAGAAGAGAGTGACAGGGTGGATGGCGCCTCTGCCTCGCTGCCAGCAATCATACGGCACCATTTGGAACCAGGTACAAAATTAAAACACCAGGCAATTACAGAAACCAACAATGTGTCGCCGTCGTGACGAGCATCGCCGACGTGTAGTCCGGGCCCACATTTTTCCTGCGATTCTTCAAATTGTCTAGGCCAACCTGGTCCGCAGACGTCCCTTTCAGAAACTGTTGTCCACTGTAGCAAACTTCTCCTCTAGAATAATACTCCCTCCGTTCCAAATTACTTGACTTGTGTTTGTCAAAATACGGATGTATCTATACTTGTTTAGTGTCTAGATACATCCGTATTTGGACAAACTCAAGTCAAGTAATTTGAACGGAGTGAGTATCTCCATCGATACGTGTTTATATCACCCAATTGGGCTGAATTATTGAGAACAAAAATTGTGTAAATAAAAAACTGGGAGAGATCTAGATCCACTATGAAAAGTAAAAAACACATGCACTGCAACTTTTTGCTACATTAGGCATCATTTGGTCTAGTTTCGGGATTTTTTCCTGCACTAAACAAAATGTAGTTCATAATTCCATTTACACGTATCGGCCTTCAAATATTAGACACGATTATTTTGTGGAAAACCTCTCAGTGTTCTTGGCTAATTAAGCACGTTGCATGTGACGCCTCTTTCTCCATGCCTGCATTCAACATTCGTATTCATTAGTACATCGTACGAAGTAGCGATCTAATCATTTTACGTGGAGAAAAGATGGTACCATATATATATAGTTGCAAATTGTATTTTGATAGTGACCTTGTATTCAAAACCATAGGGAGTACTGGGAACTGAAATGACACATTTATATTCAGTTTAATATTCATGATATCATGAACTTATTCTTTTCAGGGTTCACCTATCGCTCATTCGAATCAGAATTAGCTCAATTCTCATTCGAGAAAAGGAAAAAAAATCAATTTGTAACCACAATGCAACAGAAAAATACAGTTTAAAAATGAAAAAAAAATTAGGTGCAACTAAAAAAAGAAGATGCAACCATTGTGCAACCGATCATCCTGAATCTCATTTAACGTCTAGAAAGTCGACTGAGATCTAAGCAACTTCTCATCTAACCGAGAATTATCAAAACCATTTTGATGCCATTGAATGTTTGGTTGTCCCTCGATACATCGAGTGATGGTTATCGACATAGTGTGTTCTATGACATAATCGAAAGATATTAGACTTAATGGTACATGTGTTAGGCACAACGAGCATGTAACGGAGAGTCCAAGAATTACTATGGTCCATGCCATCACAAATTAGGGTTTGGAGGTCAAGGCTGTCACTTCGGCCCGGGGGGGGGGGGGGGGGGGGGGGGGATTTGGTCCATCTATTGGACACTTAGTGCTAGGATGACCGCGTACTCTATATTGGAGACATTTATCTCAGGGATTTCATTTAACATCACCCTAGGAGGGCACAGTAGTGTACAAGTTCTTCACCCTCATTAGTTTTATATTTTGTTAATGAGCGACCTAATATTTCAGTGTAAGCCTTGAGTAGATTTTATACCGAAGATAAGGAGGACAATTTGAATGAATGGTTTACCCATTGGATGCCTAGATTATATACATCTAGTTCTCCCATTTGTGTCTTTCTCGAGAGACTCTATAATTCCGTCCATCGAGGAATGCAAATAATTACATGTGACCTTCGGTTTTGTATTCCTTCCTCTCGTAGTAACCCTGTGTGTATGTGTGTGTGTGGCGGGGGGGGGGGGGGGGGGGGGGGGTTGCATTGCGTCATTCACCCTCGACAGGGGCGGAGCCAGCCCCGAGCAATGCCTCGGGCCCCTCAAGTTGTGTCGTCATCATCGTGCCCTAGTGGCCCGGGGTCTACCCTGCCCCTATAAAAGCTCACTTTGGATCTTGAAACCTACAACGTTCCTTCAAATCTTTGGAACCATCAAAGGAAGTTCTAAACCCGCTTTGAACCTCCACCCTAGAACCCCCAATACACGATTCAACCCTAGAACATGGAGCATTGTATAACCTGGACCTGGGGAAACCTAATTTTGGATCTTGAAACTTACAATGTTCCTTCAAATTTGGAACCCGCAAAGGAAGTCCTAAACCCACTTTGAAACTCCACCACCCTAGAACCCAAGACACGATTCAACCATAGAAACGTCAAACGTGGAGCATTGTATACCCTGTTGCAAGCTAAGCACACCCTTCAAATTCAGCATGTCATTGATTTTGTGAGCGAGCACACCGCAGGACATCACAAAAACCATTCAAATTAATCAATAGCAAAAGTACAAGACTGCTAGGGTGTCCTACACGAGGCCGAGGCAGCAGAGAAGGTTGGATCCGGGTTCGCCTGCCCACATTCAATAATTCCCATATGCGGCTCTGCCCTCTCCCTGAAGCCCATCTGTCAATTGACACCCCAACGTCCTCCACGTACAGCACCTCCACAATTACTCACTGACAGGTGGCTCCGTAACGTACCTGGCCCCACCTGCCAGCGGCGCGGGTGCAGAGGTATCATAAAAAAATCGGAGCCGGCCTCACAGGCCACCAGATGATAGTCCACAGAGTCCCACCTCGCAGGCCACACTCACGCACACTCCTCCCCCCATCTCCCTCCGCCCCCGGGCGACATCGACGCCGCAGCGCCCGCTCGCGCCGTGGGAGGGAGGGCTTCCGAATTCGGCAGGGATTCCTCACCAACCCACTCCGCCCGTCTCGCCAGATTCCTTGCGAGGTCGGAGATCCAAGCTCGGTCGGGTAAGCGAAGCGAAGCTCTGTCCTGTTCTTTTGTGTGGAGTCGGGGAGAGGGTCGCTATACTCTCGAATCTGATTTTTGTTTTGTGCGTATTGCTGTGTTTTATCACAAATAGTTGGTGTGCTGACGAGTGTTGTTGTTGTTGTTCGTGATTGTGCTGTGCAGTGGTAAGATTCCGCGGCCATGTCCTCGGGCGCCGTGCTGGTGGCCATAGCGGCCTCCATCGGCAACCTGCTGCAGGGGTGGGATAATGCGACTATAGCAGGTAATTCATCATTCATGTTTACCAAAAGAATTGGGTCTTTTGCATGTCTTTATGTTGCATGCACTGGTAGGGGCCCGTATTACAGCAATTATTGGGAGTCTTGTCGGCTCAGATCACGACGGATTTGGTGGAATTGCATGTAGTTTAATAAAAGACAGATTCATTCTCGATCTTTAGAATTGATCAAGCAACTGGAACGTAATTCTCGCAATAATTTCGAGTTCTCTGGATGGATCCCATACATGATCTGTGGTGCACCTGAAACTTGATGAATAATGATGGCATGTCCATGTCAATATGCTTAGGAATTCTGAATTGGTAGCACTGATTGTTTGACCCCATGCTGACCATGTTGACTTGCTGCTCCAGGTGCCGTCCTGTACATAAAGAAGGAGTTCAGCTTGGAGACCCAGCCTCTGATCGAGGGCCTCATCGTGGCCATGTCGCTCATCGGGGCGACGGTGATCACGACGTTCTCCGGGGCAGTGGCTGATTCTGTTGGCAGGCGGCCCCTGCTGATCGCGTCGGCCATCCTGTACTTTCTCAGCGGCCTGATCATGCTCTGGGCGCCCAACGTGTACGTCTTGCTCCTGGCGAGGCTCATCGACGGGTTCGGTATCGGTTTGTCTGTCACCCTTGTCCCTCTGTACATCTCGGAGACCGCCCCGACTGACATCAGAGGGCTGCTCAACACGCTGCCGCAGTTCAGCGGGTCAGGAGGGATGTTCCTTTCTTACTGCATGGTGTTTACCATGTCCCTCATGCCGCAGCCTGATTGGAGGATCATGCTCGGGGTTCTGTCGATCCCTTCACTTGTATACTTTGCACTCACTGTCTTCTACTTGCCTGAATCGCCAAGATGGCTTGTGAGCAAAGGAAGAATGGCCGAGGCCAAGCGAGTTTTGCAAAGACTGAGGGGAAGGGAAGATGTCTCAGGTTTGTCTGTCCTTTCTACATGCTAGTTTATTTAGCTGTAATAGCCATAGAATATGTATGGTAATTTTTCTCATTCTGGATAAACTATGCAGGAGAAATGGCCCTTCTTGTTGAAGGATTGGGTGTAGGGAAGGACACACACTTTGAGGAATACATAGTTGGCCCTGATGACGAGCTTGCTGATGATGGCTTGGCTCCGGATCCAGAGAAGATCAAACTGTATGGACCTGAAGAAGGCCTATCTTGGATCGCCCGTCCTGTTAGGGGCGGCGGCCAAAGTGCACTTGGAAGCGCGTTGGGTCTCATGTCTCATAATGGGAGTATGGTTAGTCAGGGTAAATCTCTTGTGGACCCTCTTGTCACTCTCTTCGGAAGTGTCCATGAGAAGATGCCTGAGGTAATGGGGAGCATGAGGAGCACATTGTTTCCTAACTTTGGCAGCATGTTTAGCGTGGCGGAACAGCAGCAGGCTAAAGCTGACTGGGATGCCGAGATTCATGGGGATGATGAAGACTATGGATCAGATCATGGTGCTGATGACATTGAGGATAGCCTCCACAGCCCGCTTATGTCTCGTCAAGCGACAAGCGTGGAAGGAAAAGAGATTGCTGCACCTCATGGCAGCATTATGGGTGCTGTGGGAAGAAGTAGTAGTATGCAGGGAGAGGATTCCATCAGCAGCATGGGCATTGGTGGGGGTGGCAGTTGGCTTGGAAGTGGACTGAAAGAGAAGGTGCAGATGGGCAAAAAGAAGGCGGTTTCCAACGTATTTACTTGCACGAAGAGGGTGTGCAAGGAGATCGGAGGGGCTCTGTATTGTCTATGCCAGGAGGTGATGTTCCTCCTGGTGGTGAGTACATCCAAGCAGCCGCTCTAGTGAGCCAACCTGCTCTTTACTCAAAGGACCTGATCGGGCAGCAGCTTGCTGGTCCTGCCATGGTACATCCATCTGAGGCAGTTGCTAAGGGCTCAAAGTGGGCAGACCTATTTGAACCTGGAGTGAAGCATGCACTTTTTGTTGGCATAGGATTACAGATCCTGCAGCAGGTAATCAAGATTTTTCCTGTGTCATATATAGATACCAACGTATATATTGCTGAGTCCACTTGACTCCTAATTTAGCACATTAGATATACCGAAAGCATTTCTTATAGATCTAGTATTAGTTACTCTTGGTTCTTTCTCTCCATCTAAAACTTAAAGTTAAAGCATCTTGTGTTGCTGCCCATGGCTTACTGTTGAAGTTCTTAATTTTGACCTCATGAACAAAATAAATGTTTTGCTGCCTTTGGTAGTAACTTGTGTTATGTTGCTTCATTTCTCGGAATACGGAAATAAACTTTATGATATGATAATGTTAATCTGGAAATCATATTTCTGCTTATCTAACTGCAATGGTTGTGAGTATGTCTTCAGTCCTTCGCACAAGTAAAGTAATTTTGTTATCTTGTACTCCCTCCGTTCCAAATTAAGTGACGCACATTTAGTAATTTGGAACGGGAGTAGTACACATTATAAATTTTATAGAAACATGCTGCGGTAGAAACACACTAAGACGTTCTATTGAATAAGATAACATAGAGGAGCTCTGGGAGTGGGCTGTCGTACATGGGCATCTGGATGTAAGGTCACAAATCTTGATTAATGTGTATTTTTTTAGAAGCATGGAAACAATAGGCAGTTTTTTTTTCTTAAATTGTTTGCTCAGTATGATTCTAGCCTTCCTAGAATAAATGATCAGCACATGATTTCAAATTGTCCCATAATTCAGATTGAATTTCCTCACCTGCCCCTATGCTTAATTTTTCATTTTTAGTATGGTTTTCAATGCATGCCAATTTCTATGTTTTAACGCATACCAAATGTTAATGTGCTGATTACAACTTTGTCGTTTTGTTCAGTTTGCGGGTATCAATGGAGTTCTCTACTACACCCCTCAGATACTTGAGCAAGCAGGCGTTGGGATTCTTCTATCAAACATTGGACTAAGCTCTTTATCTGCATCTATTCTTATTAGTGCCTTGACAACCTTGCTGATGCTTCCTAGCATTGGCATTGCCATGAGGCTCATGGATATGTCAGGAAGAAGGTTAGAATTCAGATTTTGCTAAGCATTGATAGAATCTAGATGAAAAATTAACCACTCTTCTGATTTATTTCTCATCCAGGTTTCTTCTCCTTTCGACAATCCCTGTGTTGATAGTAGCACTAGCTGTCTTGGTTTTGGTCAATATTCTGGATGTTGGAACCATGGTGCATGCTGCACTCTCAACGATCAGCGTCATAGTGTATTTCTGCTTCTTCGTCATGGGGTTTGGGCCCATCCCAAATATTCTCTGCGCCGAGATTTTCCCCACCTCCGTCCGTGGCATCTGCATAGCCATCTGTGCCCTAACCTTCTGGATCGGCGACATCATCGTGACATACACTCTTCCCGTGATGCTTAACGCCATCGGACTTGCTGGAGTCTTCGGAATATATGCTCTCGTGTGCATACTAGCTCTCGTTTTTGTCTACATGAAGGTGCCCGAGACGAAGGGCATGCCCCTGGAGGTCATCACCGAGTTCTTCTCTGTCGGGGCAAAGCAGGGCAAGGAAGCCACGGATTAGTTGCTCCGATCTGGCGGTCTGCATTGTTGGTGGTAATTTTGCGGTTTCGAAACCGCACTGCCACTAACCTGTGATGCTCTCGTAAAGAAACTTCAAGGAGAGCAGAGAGGGCCTAAAGAGATGATGTGAAGACTGTACATTGTGAGGCTGTGATCCTGGGTGTAGACAGACTTTTGAAACTAGGATACATATTTAGGCTCACCTGTTGTTTTCTCTTTGTTGCTCTGTTTTGTGTTATTTGGAATTTCTTGCCTCTGTAACTAGTACTCTTTATCACAATCTATGTCACTGTTTTTGTCCTGCTCAGTCTGATTTCTTATAGCTGTCGCTAGTGCAGAATTGCCAATCTATGTCACTGTGCCATCAGTATTACCAGCCAAGTTCGTTCTTCTGTTATTCGTCATGATATATATTTTTTATGTTATGCATTTCTTAAATTGCTTGGGAGTGTCGGAGGTTTGTATGTGATGAGCAAAATATATTTACAAAATTAAGTGGTAACATGTTCTCCTGAGCCTATGAATAAGTGTGTCAAACTGTCAACCATAACAATGAGATACAAACATGCTTCAACGTAAATGAAGGAGAGAAGCAGAAAGGGGCCGATTGCATCCTGGCATCCTATGAAGTACTTGCCATTCCCCAGTTGCATTTGCTTGTACAGGCACGCAAGTTCATGCATCTCGCCGTCCAGCTCGGTACTGTTTCGCAGCTGAAGCAACGAGAAAGATGTATCATGATTTGTATTCTGAAACTTGGTTCACTTTGATCAATACATAGATAAGGCTTGCTCTCCCAATCGTGTTCCATTTCTGCCCCATGTCCGAGGAATCCTTCGGGATGCGATTGGTAAAAGATATTTTAGCCACACAAATGAATCGTAGCCTTTGTATAATACTAGTAGTAACGGTGGGATTTGGTTAACCATCTATCTTCCTGATTCGAACCTAAAGAACCATTTTATGCTGTTATCCATTTAACCAGTCCAAAATGAAGAAAAAAGTGAAATTCCCGAATAAACATGCTGCTTACTTGAAGAACCAGTAGCAAAATGAGCAGTGTTCAAATGTTTTCTGTAGTTTAAGCGCACCACTTTTGAACGCGCAATAATTGATCCTTGTTGCCCGAATGTCCCAAACTAAAGTAGCAAGGGAGAATTAAATCTCTAGTGCTGCATCGCTATAATCACAATACAGAACAAAAAATGTTCCCCTTTACCCTTTTCTATTTGCTTACAGAAGGAAAACAGCACTATAGGAAATAGAAATCATTCTCTAAGCTAGTATAGTGGAAAATACTGGAGTAATTGTTATATGACACAAGGACATGACCCTTTTGGTGTGTTTGCTTGTTGTTCTACCTCTATCTTTGTTCTCATTGATCCCAAAGTAGGCCCAACATATCATGAGATTAAGACGTCGCAACCACATAATATCCCGCTGAAATAACCGGTCATGGATAAAAAACATTCATGACTGCAAGGAAAATAACATATCCAGTAATTTGTACTTAACCGATCATAAGCTCATTCGACACTGTAGGGAAAACTAAAAGAACCACACTAACACTCGATCGACCATACAACACTCACCTTCTCTTGCGGTACTCTCTCAGTCAAAATTTCTGAGCACTTCATTTGTCACCCAGAATTGAGAGCGACAGTCTCAGCTAGCCTCTGCCGGTGATGACAGGGAGCTGCATATCCTGAGTTGAAAACGACGCCATCAATTAATCTCCTGCTCAAATAACCTGTTGTGGATAAAAATCACTAAGCATGCCCTGAAGCCCAAACAAGAAGTGTTCTCTGCAAAAAGAGAAACCAAGCTCACGGAGCCTGGAGGTGTACAAGCTGGAGGATTTCCAGGTACGTCTACCAGTAATTTCTGACATATTTCTAAGTTTCCTTTTGGGGAGCCAGAGCACATTAATTTTTAGTTAAATAATCAAATAACCATTCTTAAGATGGGAACACAGCTAAAAATATGTTTTTACTAAACAGAATATTTGGCTCTAGCTTAAGCATGAATGAATCTGAAGCTCAGCGTACAGACTAATTCCTATTGGTCCTCTTTCTTACCAGCATATGCCCCTCCCTTCCTCTCCGTGTGTGAATGATGCTACTAATATGAACCATGAACGCGACGGCGGCGGATCCAGCCATCTCAACCGCTCCGATAGTCGATCCCGTCCGGGCGCCGGCAGAACAACGCAGAGGACGCGGGGGGAGAGATCGACCAGAGGCGGCGGAAAAGGACGGCACAGGTGCGGAGCGCGCCGTCGATGGAGTCCTCGAGCGGCGTTTGCCCGGCGGCCGCAACGGAGCGGAAAGGGCAAAAAAATTTGGGTAAGATCCGCCGAAGCGGGTTAGCCTTAACCGCAGTGTGCTAGAGGAAAGTCCGAAGACCGCTCCCGTCCCTGTCAGGGGAGATGCCAACCGTCTCTCCTTTTTACGAACACGGAAGGTTGGGCAGCGCTTCCCCTTATAAACTGCGCGACACGCCACCGAAGTAGCGAGGTGGGACTAAACTAGGCGGCACCCCAGGCTCTGCGTCTCCCCACACTGCTTCAGAATTCAGACTCCCGTCCCTGGAGACATCTGAACATCGCCAACTGCTAGTAGTGTCGTTTGAAAAGAGAATAAAAGGAAAACGGGAAGAACTAGCTAGCTGAAGAACACAATATCTGATCAATCAGGGCATCATTTTTGTTCTCGTGGTTTTTTTGCGTGATTAAACAGCGCCACGAATGCAACATCTGATTCGAGGAACCGTGCATGAAGACACTCATCTGAAGTGAGCCACTACGTGTAACCATCTCAATTCTCAACACAAAAAAACCTGGATGTCCAAGGGCCACTGAGCACGTACTTATGGCTAGTACTAGTATCACATCATATGAACAAATCGAAAAGAAACAAAGGAAATCGCTGGCTAGCTTAGCATTGGCTGTCACTTTGTCTTCTGCTACTCAGTCTGACTCATGCTCTGCACATGCAGGGGGTGAGCGGGTTCTCCCAGAGGTCGTAGCCGGGGAAGGTCGGCTCGGGGAGGCCGGCGCGGGCCTGGTGCGAGATGACGACGTCCTCGGCGAAGGAGGCCCAGCCCAGGTACGGGTCGCCGAGCGACCTGGACATGAGCCCCTTGTCGGGCTTGATGGACTTGAGCCGGTGGCGCCCGGCGTAGCGCCGCGCTCCGATGATGAGCTTGGCGAAGTTGCCGCCGTGCGTCATCACGAACACGTCGGACTTGAGGCACACCAGGAAGTCCAGCGCCGCCAGGCTCGTCACGTGCTTCCGGAAGTGCTCCATCTCTGCCACGCTCGCCAGCTCCTCCTTGGTCACCTGCAGACATACGTGCAAAGTTTTATGTCTGTTTGTGCTGCTGAGGCTCGTGCATTCAGGGACAAGAGTAGGAAATGAGTAATGCAAGTCCGTTTCACCCCTCCATGACTACTGTTCGAGTCTGGAAGTCTATCCCGGCTTCAAAAACCAGGCATTTGTCACTCTTTGACTCGTGATTTCTAGACTCGGGCAGTAGTTGTAGGGTTGAATGGACTTGCTCCAAAAGAAATTTGACGAAATGTTGCATTATGTCTGCAGGGGCAGTGAAGAAGCACTTTGATTTAGCTGTGGAAGTACTCACCAAGTTTGGGAACATGTTCCTAAGGGGAGCCATCCTGTTTTTGCCACCATACACTTGCCCGGATGCAACGTATATCTGCGTTTCCCTTGTGTATCCCATTGCTCGTAGGATCACAGCTATCTCACCAGGCTCAAGGGGGCAACGTCCTTCTTTTCTCTTTTGCAGTGCTAATGGCCACAGGTGAGATCCATTCTGTGCGTGGATAACAATAGTAAAAACCGTTAGAATGTTACGTTATGCCAACTTCTAAGTTCAAAGACCTGAACTAATGAATAACTGCGTAAAAACTAAAATTTGAGATGACCTTATAGCGTCGTGGCCATTCTTTCTGTCTATAAGCTGCCATCATTGCTTTCTCCTCACGTCTTCCAGCAAAATCGCAGAAGGACAGACCCACCATTCCTTTCTCATATCTCAGATGAAGTGCCCTGTAAAAAGAAGTGGCAATTGCTTCATCATCAAATAAGCATTCCCTTCGAAAACAATGAACTCCAAACAGGTTGGATAAGGGATTCACTGTAGCTTACATGTATGGATTCACGCTGCCAGTTCGGTTCCTCATCTTTGTTGCCAGCTTATCAGCCATTTCTTCAATATCAGGTAGAAACTTTAACGCGTGATAGTTAACTCTGCATCTTAACCGTTAATCTCCGTCGGAACATTGTCATACCTGAAATTGGAGGTTTGCATTATGTTTGTTTATACTGCTCCATGTGTATTAAAGATTTTGTAGTACAATGTAACTTTTACAGCACAAAATCAACAAAAATGAAAAGAAATAACAATGTCTCTTTAATTAGCAATTTAGCATGGAAGCAGATTGGACCTTTTGGGTTCAGAAAATAAATGTATGGATAAATATAGTTGCATTCTGTCGTTGACTTACCCCAACCTGTCGACAAATGGCTTAATAGACATTATTGTTTTCTCTTTGATCCTTGGAAGTACATTATCAATGTAAAACTGTGCAGATGCATACTTCGGAATGTTCTTCACAGTACGCCTGTCATAGACCACATTGCAAAACTGTTATAAGCTGAATATATTACCAGTTAGGCAGTTACCACAATGCAATCACCAGATCATCAACACCAGCTTATGCAGATATATATTTATATTGAAACGACAAAAACAAATACGTTTCAATAGAGAACATAAGACAAGTTGAGATGGCAGGTGGTGAAAACAAGATATAAACACTTCCAGCAATTTCTGAATCTCCATTAACTTCATAAGAAGGCAACCCAGAAAATAGCGTGTTTCATCTCTTCACGAAGGCAAAAAGGAAATGTGTGTACACCTGATTCAATTTACTAGACATCATAACATTCCATTCCAGGTCGATAGCGGTTAATTTGAACATTTAATCTCTCAGTCCAGTGGTATTAATTGAGACAGAAACAGAACGCCTTTCGGATAAACTGCTTCGGATCTAGCAGAATATACATGAAAGATGAGCTAAGAACACATGGGATTACGGTATATTAAGATGAATGTAATTTTAGACTTCCACATACCTATAGACATAAATTCAATGAAATCATAGATAAATGTCACTGTGAGAGAAAATGCCAATACAAAGTTCAATAGTGCTTTGCATGTTGTTCTAATGTCAAATTCAGGAAGGTAGTGGTAGTGCCACTTTGATTCACAAGATTCTAAAACACACAGGAATAGGACAATCATAGGACTGCAATGCCACACCTTCTTGAATCCTATAGAATTAATTGAAACATAGGAAACCATACATTTTTTCAAGTATTATTTAAGGAAAATTTCTTACGAAATAGAGTGTGAATGAGTTCAGAGGATAAATTCATATGGAATATAATCCCCTAATGAAATAACCCACATACAAAAATCTTAGAGATTACAGCCTATATTGAACCAAAGAGGCACTAAAACTTAAGGCAATGAGCAAAAAATATATATAACCTACTTTATACTGGTGAAGAGCTCATCTTTTTCTGTGAACCAGTCAGGGATGTCTCGGATAATGCGTACATCATCCTTCAGATAGTTTATAAAATGATCCACATCAAAGATATCTTCAAATTTACTGCAGAGAAGATAAATGATCTTAACAATGAAAATAGTAATGGAAAAACCAATGTATTTAACAGAGTCAAATCAGGTGATAGTGCAACTAAGAGAATTATGAATCCGCATTACGTCCAATACCCAGTATAGGAGCACCTACTAAACATGATATCGCAAATCTTCCTAAACTCATAGTACTGGAACTCTAAATGTTATCCAATCACTAGAATTGCAGTTTTAATCTCCATAAAGTTGTTTCAGGAGTCACTACTTCAATAGTGAAGCCTCAAGGAGAATTTGCCCCTTATCGTATGAAAAATATATTGTCATAGATAAGCATGACGATGAACACTGACTTTTGGAGCACATATTTTGATCGTTCCAGCAGTGCTACGAGAAGAAATAACCTTAAGGATGATCGTATAATCAGACCAGAAGTATATTGGCGTCACATCCATGCAGAAGAACTCAGTGTGACCGTGGTTATGCTAAAATAACCAGTTCATTTTCCAAACATCCTAGTAATACACTATCTTCAGTTAACATTGAATTTCCGTTTCTGTGAAGCCAATTTTGTATAGTAGAACTATCATGTAAAGACCACTATACCAGCAGGAAAACAGACAAGTAAAAGACGTTACAAGAGGAAATGGCATTTACGTTTGGTCTTTCCATATTTGGTCCTGCTTCAGAACTGGCAAAATAAGTGTAGCATCCATTATCTTAGCAATTGCACCAGCATTACATATCTGCATAAGACCAAATATTGGAAATTAGCAGATGGGTCTAAGTCGTAACTTAAACTCAGTGTCATCTTAGGAAACAAATTACCACTGCCCACTGCTCAAGAAATTAGTGTGATCTTCTTAGGCAGGTAAGGGAATAAGTATTAAATAACAGGAGAACCTTTTTTTCTTAAGTAAGCAACATCGTATCATGGCAAAAACATGCTATCAAAAGGAATCGTCATAAACATATTGAAGGTATACCCTGATTATGCTTAAGCAACAACCCCCACATAGGAAAAATTATCAGGTAACAAAACTTGGAGACACAGACAGGTTTCCACAAATCTATGCTTAAGCAGAAAAAACAATTGCACCATCGAAACAGATACTTAGCAATCACATAAAATAAGAGGAGTGGAAGGTTGAGAGAAACAGAAGTGCATACATACAGCTATTCGTTGCTGGTTCAGTCCACCCTCGGCATGAATAAAAATATACCCAGATGTCTCGTTCTCAGGTGGAACATCTGCATTATATACCATTATATTATATCATCACTTATCATGGCCCAATCATGAATGGAAATAAATATTTGATGATGAAGGAAAAGGTTGACATATATAACAGAGGGCGAGCATCTCTCCCCTGACTGAGGGGTCCTTTCTTGCAGGACACACTATACTTCTAAGAGGCAGTATCACAAAACATGCCTACAAGATGTAGAGTTGATAAGAACTGCCATGGCACTTTAAAATGAAAGCATTCCTTTTCCTGACTCATATTGATCATTATACAAGTCTATGAATTAGAACTACATGATAATTTTAACTCCACGCTACCGTTGGCGATATTCGATCATTTCATCATCATATAAATAATCTGGATTAATTCGGCATATGCTACAATGGAAATGGAAGTATGGGCCACAATTCGACTCTCCAAGAGCACTGTAATTCAGGTTTAGCCGGCCTAACAAATTTCACACCACATCGAAGTAGTCTTTTTTTTTTTTTTTGCGAGATACCACATCGAAGTAGTCACTAACAAAACAAAGTGTTATAAGAACTACCACAAATCTAAGTTGTGTGCTAACCAGTAACTGACAGCACAGTGACCCAGTAACAGCAAGGCTACCAACGTACACAATTCGGCATATGCTACAATGAGATTTTAGCACATAACACCACTTGTTGGGGCTTCTTTTGCACAGAACTACAACCCTAGCTTTTTTTTGCACAGAACACCAACATTCGGGGTAATTATTTGCAGAGAACACAAAATACGCTGTTAACTCGTTTGACCACTAATTAGGAAGCTGGGCCAACCTGTCAGGGCTATTTTTGCACAGAACCACAACCCTAGCTATTTTTTGCACAGAACAACAACATGCAGGGTAATTTTTTTCACAGCAAGTTGGGCCCACCTGTCAGTGAACCATTCTATACAAATTTAGAAATATAGGATCTGGAACCATACAATATATAGCATCTGGAGTTCTGGACTAGTTTAACCATACATTAAGTGTCTCACGGCACATTCAAAATAAGATTCCACATATTTCATGATCATTACATGCCTCTTGGCATTTCATACATCCGAATTGTCTTGCTCCTGCTGCTGTCCCTGCCCATTACTTGCTGTGAGGTAACTATACAGCCGGGTGTCGGTGTAATGAACCCGTCGACTTCGTCCACGAACAGAATGGAGCTTCGAGCTTGGTGCTGCTGGAGCTTGGCGAGGTGCAGCTTGGCGAGGTGCTGCTGGAGCTTGCCGTGGTGCAGTTTGGCGAGGTGCTGCTGGAGCTTGCCGAGGTGCAGCTTGAGGAGGAGCTGCTGGAGCTTGGCGAGGTGCAGCTTGAGGAGGAGCTGCTGCAGCTTGACGAGGACCTGCTAGAGCTTGGCGAGGTGCAGCTTGAGGAGGAGCTGCTGGAGCTTGCCGAGGTGCAGCTTGAGGAGGAGCTTGCCGAGGTTCAGCTTGACGAGGAGCTGCTGGAGCTTGCCGAGGTTCAGCTTGACGTGGTGGTGCGAACGGGACTTGGCGCGGCGGTGATGGTGGAGGTGTTGCAGCTGATGGCGAGGCAGGACCAGCAGGCGCATGCATGTACTCGGGCAGCTGCCGGTTACTCTAAAATGGATAAATGATTGGGTTAATTGTATCAACACATAGTAAACAGAACATGTACAAATTGATTAATAAAGACAGAGTTCACAATTAGCACCTTGTGCCCTGCCTTCCTAATAGCCAGATGAGCCTTCAAAGGTTTCGTACATGTGGTGTACCTGTGACCTTTAGGCTTCCACATTGCTGCCCATTTGACTCTGCATAATATCTTCTCTAGGCTGATTCACACTAAATTGAGTACCAACAATGTCAACTGATTCAAACTGACCGACATAACCATCCATCCTAAACAAAGACAAATGGAGAGAGACTAATCAATTTATACAATCAGCAATGCCGAATCAAAATACAATTTTAGGGTTCTTCCCGTACAAAAACAACACCAAATAGAGAAATTTCAGAGGAAATCGGGCATTGCGGAGGGGATCTTACCGAGTGAAACACAAGGAGTCGCTGGAATACATGGCCGGCGTCCTCGTCGCCGGCGCGCGGCCGCGTCCGCCGCCATCGACGGCTCCCATGGTGGCCACCTCCGCTGCCAGCCCGTCAAACACCGGCGCGCCCTCCTGCCCATCCATCCCGCCCGTCCTCCATGCCGGATCTCCGCCGCCCCCGCCGCCGTCGTCTGGTCCGTCGGCCGGGCGCATTCTGGCCGGCTCTAGTCGCCGCCGCTGCAAACCCTCGAGCTGAGAAGAGGCTCTGTTCGATTTGATTTGATCCAAACTGTTTAGTTTGTTCCATGGTAAAGGAGGCCTCGTGGTAAAGCTACTACCACGGTGGCACCCCAACAGGTGGGCCCAGCTTCCAAATTGGTGGTCAAAGAGTTAACAGCGTATTTTGTGTTCTCTGCAAATAATTACCCCGAATGTTGGTGTTCTGTGCAAAAAAAAAGCTAGGGTTGTGGTTCTGTGCAAAAGAAGCCCCAACATGTGGTGTTATGTGCTAAAATCTCTGCTACAATGCTACTACATTTTGTTGTTGTCTTTCAAGCAATGTAAATGCTGGACTTGCCTGAGCCCTGAGGGCTCATCGCTTCGACGCTCTGCGCAGGGCTTCCAGGAGGTGGTGGCAGCACGTGGGTTCTCCCACAGCGAGAGGGGTTCCTTCGTCTGCACCCAATACAATTGAATTCACCAGAAATTCAGAACAGAAGTTTCTCAAGCGAACACGAGCTGCCAAAATACTTGCTGAGATTAAGAGCACTTCACCTGAGGGCAGTGCAGCGTGATCCCCTCCTTCTGGCACAAGTAGGGCGCGTTCTAGGATAAATAAATGTGAAACAATGCAAAAACGTAAGCACTAGGTTGTGGATTCCGATGAATTTGAACGGCATTGGAAGAAGGAGGTGGGGGAACTCACGAGGCGGGACCAGAGGGAGGGCGCAGAGAAGAGGGCGTAGAGGAGGAGGAACGCGAGGACGGCGAGCAAGATCCGGTAGGAGAGGGAGGCGGTGGGGGGCCTGGGGTCCTCGAGGGCGAGCAGGGAGCGGAGGGGAGACGGAAGGAGCTGCCTGTGGTGATGGTGGTGCGGGAGGAGAGGCGAGGAGCGGTGAGCGTCCTTGCCGCCGCCGCCGTCGTCGTCGTCGCGGCCGCGGGCGGCGGAGGTGGAAGCGAACGGGGAGGAGGCGGCGGAGGCGTCGGAGTCGCGCTTCGCCGGGGAGTTGGACGCGCGGGAGGAGGCGGCCGCCGTCGAGTGCCGGAGCTCAGCCATCGCTGCCGCCGGCGGCCCGGTGCGGGACGGTAGTGGTAGTGTACCCTGTTTTCACTTTCGCCGCCACGAGCACACCCAGCGAACGCCTATTTTAGGAGACGTTTTCTCCACTGTAGTATTTCGAATTTGGTTTTACGAGATTTAGAAATTGTAAACACATATCTAATACGAACACCGAAATTTTAAGAAAATACAAATTGTATTTCTAACCATGCAATATCTCATACGATATCTGTTCAACAAATTTAGATGACATTCAATATAAAAGCTCTAAGTCTCTAAAGCATTGCCTCAAAATGACATTGGCAGTTTGAATGTGGTGGGGAGAGCTCGTGGCGGACCGGAGAGCTCGCGGTGGACGCGGTTCCTCAGGGGATGGGGGGCACCTGTCTGTCCCTCGTGGCGGCGGATTCTGAATCCCGGGGCAGCGGCCCCGGTCGGTGGCGGAGGGGGAGGCTCGGCCCACCAATTGAAGTGTAGAGCGGTTGTGGCTAGGTCCTTGGCGACGTTGCTCCAGCGGTTGGTGGCTTCGGCTCGGTGGTTGTCGGGCAGTGACGGCGACGGGCAGGCGGGCTCCTCCAGGCCCCTTGGTGGCCTCCTTCCATGTCTTGATGGCGACGCTCTCCAGCGATGGCCAGAGCGTCGGACTCCGTAGTGGTAACGTGACTGCATGTGGGTGTTGGATTTGGGCGGGCAAAACTGGGTTTCAAGGTTGGTGGTGGCCTGGCGTGACAGTGGCGATGTCGCCACGTCAGGGGTGAGTGGTCCAGTGGCGGCGTGGGCCAGCTCCGTCTGGTGGCGTGAAATGGTTGTACAGAAGCTCCGGGCAAAAGTTCGGCCCGGCTCTGGCCGATGTCGGCCGCAGCGACGACGCCTATGTGCGTCGCTCTCCTCCTTGGAGGCGCCGCCCATGGCATCTTCTTCGACCTCTCCATCCTTGGAGCAAGCTTTTGAGTGAAAACCTATACCCAGTAGGGTCGGGCGATGAGTGTCGTTCTCGACGTTGCTTTCCTCGTTTGGGGCGTTGCCTTGAAGCATTTCCATTTGCGCTTCTCGATGGGCTGGCCGCTCATTGCTTTGCGGAGGGTAGGTGTCTGGTGGGCGAAGTGGGGATTCCATGTGGCGGTTTGCGCCGCAACGACAAACTTGGTGAGCGATGGTTTGGTCGTGGCAAAACCTTCGTAGTCAGCTCTACCCCGACGTGTCCGAGTGTCAAATGGTTGTTTGCGCCACCATGGTTGGAGATTCTTTTAGGTCATGCCATCGTCCAACAGCCGCCTCCCAAAATCGCTTGCACACATATAAAAAAAATCGCCTGCAAATGGCTGCCTTTGCGCCCCCGCCCGGGAGTCCCTATCTGGCACCCTCCCGTGCGCCGCCACTTGTTGCACGTACACTTTGCTTGTCGTTGTCCCATGCACCTCCTTTCGCTGCCGCCATGTACAACCCGTCGCGCCGCCTCTGGTCTAGGTCGTCTGCCCTGCAATGGGGCCCTGCTGCGCCACCGCTCGACCCCATTGAGCCGTCCTTTACTGGCGTACGTCGTGCTCCTCAAAGCTGCCGCGTGTTGACTCCTGTGGCCCTCCATTGATTTTTTTAGGAGGAGCGTTGGCGATTTGTACAGAAACTTGTACTCAGTTTAGGCCCCGCTTGAAATCTCGGTCAATTTTCCGGAGGTGTAAACTTTACGGGCCCATAGTAGGATTTTGAGTGGGAGGTCGGCAGGTCCGTAAACATTACGGCCGTATTCGGTTAAAATACTGTGAACCAATCGTACTGTCTCTTGTTGATGGTTGGTATATATTGGCGTGGAAAAAGTTTGCCAGTTACCTCAGATCAAAGAGCAATATTTATTGTCGTTCTGCATTAGTGTTGAACTTGTCAACATATGCAGTGCTCAGCCACTTTGAATTAACTCTTCTGCTCTTAGGATTAGTTGGACAGGTGTGTGGCAATTCCATCTTCTTAATGCAAAATGTCAGCTCATTATTTATCTTAGATGGTGTCATGTAGAATTCACAACCAAAATTCTCCTTCTGCTTGCACCAAACACTTATATTGTCTAGAGTGTTCCTATGTTAATGGAAATCCCTAACCTGCACTATGTGTAGTCTTGACAGTGCTTCTCTAAACTGATAGACATCTCTGATGGCAGTGGTCCGTAGCCATAATCATCTTCAGCTTTTAGATAACCCACTTGTTCCTCATCAGAAGGAACCCACTGTGGCATAGTTTCTTTCAGAACTTGAGAATGTGATCTTGTAGTTGGTCCTTGCCTCTTAGGTTTCTTCTTGACAGGTTTTTCTACTGCAAGCTGTTTAGAATCCTCTTCAAAGTTAAATATGTCATCTACATCTGTCTCACTTGTTCGGTTATGCTTAGCAATTTATAATTTTCGTAACCTTGCTTGCTAGGATCTATACTATGAACATATGATGCACCCCATAATGCTAGATCTAGAATACTTATAAATACCGTTGCGGAAGATCTTGTGTTTGTCGAAATAGATGTTGGTGAAGCCTGATGAAGAATCTAACGTCCGCGTCGGGAGGTGAGATTGTTGCCGATTCCGTCGTCGAGGAACTACTTGGGCAGCCCGACACTGCGCCAGTCCGTCAGCGTTCTGCCGTCTAGTTGATTAGATCTATATGAGATTAGAGGGATGTCTAATTCTCAACACATGAGATCTAATTAGAGAAAGAGAATACCCAAAGGCAATTGTATATGTCAATCCATGGGGGTTGGGGGTTTATATAGGAGGCCAAAGGGGAGGGGTGCTTGGGGAAGGCGCAACCCCTCCCCTTGGTGCGTTGGCCCTAGGGGAGGAGTCCTTCTCCTCCCCAACTCGAATTGGGAGAAGGACTCCTCCGAAGGCAAATGTATATGTGATTCGGTATCCGCTTGCCAAAGAAGGTAAAAAAAATAAAAAGCCAATACATTTATCACTACTGTGTTGATACTTCCTGCCATTACTTTTTCCAGAATTAGAACCAAAAACAACAATGCTATTAGTTGGAAACGTAGTTGTTTCGTGCTGAATTTGCAGGACGGGACGACATCCTTAGAGCTTTGGATAAACCTCCTTCATTGTCACTCTCTCATACACAAGCTGCCAAGATTGTTGCTTTTGCCAGAAAGCATTACCATCGTATCGGCTCTCTTATTGTCCATCAGCTGACAGAGAAAACATTGGTCGTAGTACACTTGCAAGTAATGGCCTAAAACAATTTGTAGTTCACATATCTTCAACAAGAATTCAACATCCCCTACTCAGGTCCACTCTTTTTGTTGATGGAACCAATCAAGCTTGGTTTTGCAAAATGGTTCGAAGATGAAAGGGGTCGATTTTCCCTGGAGAAGGATAGCTGGAATAGATTGCTCGCAGAGCTGGCATTCAAGTAGGATCAGCCATCATTCTCTGCATCACAAAAGGTTGAATGGTGACATGAATATGTATTTCCAACGATTGGAAAACTAGTACTCTGTTAGAAGGTGGCTGAAAAAAATTAGAGCTAGCTAGCTTTCGCTGGATTTAGAAGTCCTAATAGTACATATTAGGTTATATATCATATTAGTCTGTAGTCCTTTATTTGTGATTAGTCATCATGTACTACAATTAATGAAAGTAATTTGTTGTTTTAGTGTAAACATTTGGTCTCAAATAGCCAGCATGGTTGCCGGTGAATTGGACCCTCCGGATATCCTTTGAATCTCCAGATAATTCTGGTCCTTCCGGAGCACCCTTGAAATCCGAATAGGTCCGGCCAATCCGGCCGACCCCTGCGACAGACGTCAAAAGTTCCCATCCGTATGTGCACGGACCTTCCGAAAAATATGCAGCCGGCTTTAAAATAAAACCGACGCTGGCGGTTGGAGTCTGTTCTCGGGTGACCCGAACAAGCCCGGAAGTTCCGCCTTACTAGAACCGACCGAGGAACCAACCCGTCTCGAGCGCCTACGTCGGTCATTTGCTACAACCGTCTCCGGGTTCAGAGTCGGGCCTTTTGTCCAACTGACTGAGGGATGCTTTTCCCAGTCGGATGTCAGAACCGGCTCCTCACGGCCCGATTATCCTCAACTATAGCTCCGAGCCGGACGGGAAAACCGGCTGAGTCCCATGGACGAGATCTGGCTGTAATGCTCGGTTCTGTAGTAGTGGACATAACCTTTTTTGTTTCTCGCTACGCTAATTCCCTTACGTACACGATATCAATGATATCACGAGGTGAGACAATGTGCTCTACTGTGATCAAAACCATTTCATCATAACACATACAAAACTCGTTCCCAATATCATTCTCTTTTCTCATTCCGTATTCTCAATGTCCTATGATAAATCACATTGTGTCTGGCCAGACGATTGGGGTGACATGATAATACTGAGATGGCCTAGATGACGTATCTCTCCATCGTCTGGAGGAGTAAGTACCATTCTTGAACAATCTCTGTTCTATTACGTATAGTAGTTCACACTCAATAGTCACCGTTATGATCCCCAAATATATGTCGGATAGTTGATGACTATCAAAGTATGAGTGTCAAACACGTGATCACAAGATGTTCTCAACGTATAGGAATATAGCTAACGAAAACTCTATATGATCAATTGCTAATCTTCATCTGTGATGATTTGTCTCTTAGCAAGATCATTCGGCGGGTCGGTTTACTACTATTATCATTCCGAAAATAAACTTCTATAGTTGTGTGATACTTGTACAAAGTTTATGATAAGGAAAACATGATCATCTAACAACAAGATATGCTAGTCTTAGACACAATACCAGGAACTCTTTTACTTTGTTCATATCTCTACACGTGCATTGGAGGTTTTCCTCTTGAATACTTTGTATTCGCTATTCAAGTGCCCAATGCAGTTGTAGCATAAAGATATAAACGTTTAATAATAAACTTGGAGATAAAATAATACTAAATATTATTGTCTCTAGAGCATATCTCCAACATCACCCTCACAATGCAGCAATGGATCATTCTTTCTCTTCCTACTCTCTGAAATTGTATTCTGCAACTCCTTCTCCTCCTCTTTGTCTGTGCAACTATAACCAGATGTATCCTCTTGCTCTTCCTCCTCTGCCTACATTCTCTGACAGTACACACTGTCTTGAGTCTGAAACTGAATTGGTATGTGTTCATCAAGCTGTGTGTGTAAATTCTCACAATACACACTGCTTTGAGTGCTCATCTGGATAGGAATGGGTTGTTCATCATCTGAATCAAGATCAACATGAATTGATCTTGGCCTCTTCATTGGGGAGAAAACAATTGCTTTAGCCTTCATGTCCTTCATCACTGTCAAAACAACTGCCCTTGTACTCTCATACTTCCTAATCATCTCTTCAACCTTCGGATGACTGTCAATTAGTTCTAACCCATTCAGTCCATCCCCTTCATGCTTAACAAAATAGAGTGAATCATTCATTCCATACCCCTCTGACTCCATGATTGACAGCAAATTCAGATAACTAATTTCTGATCGACACATTCTTTTTTGCACAAATTTTGCTCCATCAAACTGAATGTAAAGATCTCACATCTCGGACTGCACCCTAAAGTCAAATTCAACAAACAATTCAAACTAAATTCGTTGATTGAATTGGACAAACTAAATTCTAAAACTACAGAGCCTAGATCGTTGACTGAATTTTACAAACTAAATTCTAAAACTACATAGCCTAGATTGCACTGACAGAAATCGACTTACCAGTCAAGTTCGGAGTGGTAGTGGCTCATCGGGTCCTCGCAGCTCGATGTGGTGCCCGCGCGACGTCCAAGCTTTCTGAGATGCGGGTCGCGGGGGACTAGCCGCGCGCAGCCGCGGAGGACGTTCGTCGTTATGATGAGCATCACCGCCACCATCGCCGTTGCCTCCTGACCGACGGCGTGACGAGCCGCCGCCACCTCCAGTCGCCATTCCTCTTCAAGCAAGGAGAAGGGGTAAGAGTGAGCGAGTCAATGCGCTGGTCTCCGTCGTCCAGACAACCAAGTAACGAAGACCTAACGACCATGGTCTCTGTCAATCAACGACCGTGCTACGTAGGACCTGACAAAGGAGCCCACATGTCAGAAAACTGGTTAACACGAGTAAAACGAGCAATCGGTGTTTGCTGTCACGACCTGTCCCCAATGCAAATAGTTATGTGTCATTTTTCTCAAAAATGGTAGTTTCGTGACAACGCTGTCCCAAATTTCATAGTTTTTTGTTATTTTCTCGTTCAATGTAGTGCTGTACCAATTGGGACAGGGATGGAAGAGGCAGAGAATAGAAGTCTAGGGGGTTTTCAACAAATTACATATGGTGTGGAAAGCAACGTTCGTAGCTCATCCGACAACACTGACGGAAAATTTCAGATTTCCAAGATGTAGTCCATTTTCAGGTGATACGCTACTATTACTCACTTGGTGATTTCATCAAAAACATTTCATACGTACAACTCTCATGCATTCCTCCACCAGATTGCGCTACAACGATGATGCGGCAAAACAAGAAATGGCTTGTCACTGCCGGATATGAAGGTGTCCACGAGGGTGCTGAACCTACTGGCTGGAAGGCGCGGAGATGTTGCTGCAGCAGTGCCACTGCGAGTCCACCTTGCAGCAACCGGAGGCTTCTGGCAAAGATAGGAACGCAAATTGCACGTCCGTCCCGGCGGTGACGCAGCTAGCACTACCTCCGTCCCCCCAAAATCAGCTCTCAGGCCGTCAGGGGATGGGGGCACATCCCAACAGAAGACTCAGTTTCCGCCGTAAGAGCATCTCCACCGGGGCCTCCAAGTGACCCACAAAGGCCCAATAATGGTCCGGACGGCAAAATCGCTCACCAGCGGCACCCCCAAAGGGTCGTCCTGAGCAAATTCGTGTCCGGCGCCCTCTCGGGGGTGCCGGACACTGCCCGACATGGCCTCCGACAGGGGTGGCCCGCCCGTCATAGATACACGGCGCGATCAACTGCTCTAATGGCGCCGTGCAGGAGGCCGTTCCGCCCGCGTTAATGGCGACGCGTTTCTGCATGCGACGACGGGACGGGACGGCGATGCGTCTGCCGCACGCCTCGCATTTACGGCGGCGCCTGCTGAGCGCCCAGCCTTTCCCAGCTTCCCAAGCGGCGCAGTGGCGGAGACGTGTCGCCGCCATTAACTCCGACGCGACGCGTGCTCACCCACCTGGCGCTTCCCGCCTCGGTTTCCCACCTCTACCTTGGCCGGCTATAAAGAGTCCCTCGCCGTGCAGTCATTTCACCACACCAGCACCGACCCCCGCCGTAGCCATTTGACCACACCACCAGCCGTAGCCGTAGCCCAGAGCATAACCATGCCTCGCCGCCTCGCCACCTCATGGGCCACCCTCACCCAGGCAGCACGCCGTGCTCATGGCACGACGCAGGAGGACGCCTCCGACGAACAGCCGTTCGACTGGGCGGATGTGGACGACGTCGACGTGGACGAGCAGGAGGAGCAGGAGCCGGTGCAGGACCTGTACCCCGGCCAGGAGCCGCCGTCGGAGCTCGATGAGGTGCCGCCGCCGCAGCAGGCGCTCCCGCCGCCGCTGTGGCCTGACCAGGTGGTTGCCGCCAACTCGTTCGATAGCTGGCGCAACGAGCAGGCGAGCCGCCAGGTCAGGCTCGGCTACAAGGTGGCTGGGGACGCCGTGGAGGTTGCCATCATCCAGGCCTCCATCGCGACCGCGGAGCGCGACGAGCGTTGCCGCGCCTTCATGGCCGCCGAGCGGGCGGCGTACGAGCAGCTCAACGACCAGGCGGAGGAGCCCAGGCAGCAACAGCTCATCGCCCAGGCGGAGGAGCTAGCGGATGCGGCCTCCCGGCTGCGCGCCGAGCGGGAGGCGCACGAGGAGCTGAACCAGATGCAGGCGGAGAGGCAGGCTCACGCGAGGCGCGCGCAGGCTGAGGCGAGGCAGGCGCAGGCAGCGGCGGCGGCGGAGAGGGATGCCATGCGCCAGGCGGCGAGTCAGCTTCGGCAGGAGAGGCGTGTACGCTCCCGCTTAGCCCAGAGCTAGAAGGCCGCGCACGACGGCGAGGCTGGCCCGAGCGGCGGCGTTTAGATTAGGGTTTAGTTCTCGTTTTAGTTTAAGTTTCTATGGTTTTAGTTTAACTTTGTAACGTGTTAGTTTAAGTTTACAACTTGTATCGGTTTAGTTTAAATTTGTATCTTTTTAAATTAGTTCGAATGCCGCGGCCGACACAAGTCGTCGTCCGCAAGGTGTTCGATCATATGTCACGTTTGGAGGGCGCACTTTTGGGGTGCGCCGCTGTGGGCGTGGTCCAAAACTTGGGTGGACATGTGTCCGGCACCCCCAGTTGGGCCTCAATTGGGGGGTGCCGGACACAAATTTGGTGGCCGCCGGCCGGTGGAGATGCTCTAACTAATCAACCTCCTCTTTAGCTTGAAGAACTGTACAGTAGAACTTTATTAATTTGTATTTCCGACTTCTCCAAAAAACGATAAGGGAAAAATGTTTTGTATCTCATGAAGGATAATAGTCACGACATCCACTCTAGGCTTATCTCTTTAAGTAGAGTCCTGGCCAAGCAAAACTTTGGCACATTCTTCGCTCAGGCAAACTGTAATCCTGCACCACACATGCAAATGACTTCCAAGAAGTTGGGGTCAAGGTCAATAGATATTTGCTTTCACCGGTACTCATCTATCCAGATATAAAAATTACTGCATATGCATATAGGTGTTTGCATCAACTACAAATTATTCTTTCTAGCCAAGCTAATAATCATCAATTTGGTGAGGCAACTCGGGAGTCAGCGGCAGGTAGGAGGAAGATGATCTGCTGTGATTATGTTCGCCTGGAGCAGACTGCAGCACCAGCACCAGGGCCAGGCCAAGCACCAGGAAACCTTGCCTCCTGGTGGCGCAGCGAGAATAGCATCCCAACGCAGATTCAGGTTCTCCTTATCCTTTACGGCATCCTGATCGCCATACAGATGGTGTTTGTCTTGTGGAGGCGCTGCAGGAGTAGCGTGTTCATCAAATACCCCCTCTTGTTGGCATACTCTGTCGCCCAACCCGTACTGGCCTACACTCTTGTTCTTCTGAACTATTCTTCGTTCAAGAGAAGCGGTTACCTGCTGAGCTCTATAGGAATCGTTGTTGGCGCGGGATTGGGAAGAGTGAATTATATGACAGCCTACCATGTTGAAGATAACAAACGGTACACGACAGATCTCTTCCGGCATGCCTTATTTCTCTTCAATTTTGTTTCCATGTTCATGTTCCTTTACAAGATAAAGAATTCCTCGGCCAGTGCCATTTTCCAACTGTTCATTATTTTATATTCGGTGTTCTATGGTTCAATGAATTTTGGAAAAATTTATGCAAGCATGATGGCGAGTAGCTTCTCGGACAAAGAGAGTTTGCATCTCCAAGAACATATGAAGATGGAGCACGTAGAATCGACAGAATATGATCCACAAACTCTTAGGGATTACAACTACCTGGTCCGTTCTCATGATAATGTGCACATTACAGTGAGCGAAATATGGATGTCCAATGAGGGACTGTTAGGTGGCAGCGAGGGTGCACGGTTGAAGGAGGTGTGCCTTTCATTTTCCCTGTTTCAGCTATTAAGGCGGCGGATTTTTGGAGTTGCTTGCCCTGAAGCCAAACTTCCCAAGACCATGACCTAATTTTCAAAGGGTTGTTGCTCGATGTAGAGAAAAACTGCCAAGCCTATAGGACCATTGAGACAGAGTTGGCTTTCGCCCATGATCATTTCTTCACCACCTCTCAATCCCTACATACTTCGCTTGGTCAAGGGATCATCATATCAAGTATAACTATTATTGTTGGTTCTCCTTATATAATAGGAGTAATTGTAAAAACATTCCTCTCTTGGAAGGGCGAACCTATGTTACCTATAAGTTCCCATGGGGTTCTTCCAGGGGGGCGAGTGGGCATAATCATTACGGGAGCAATCATCCTACTGACTTTAGCACTGGAACTGCTACAGATTTATGTTCATGTTTCATCTGACTGGGCTAAGGTAGAACTTGCTTGTTCGTCCATCCCGAGTAAGCTTAGTTTGGCTGGTTTCCGGATGTATAAACTTGGACTCAAGCTTCGACAGCCATTTGGACATTGGCAGAATAAGATTGGCCAGCACTCCCTACTTAAGGATCTGCATAGCAGATCAGTGACATCATTCATTGCTGACGTGATGGGGTCCTTTTTTTTTGTCCTCCAACGGATTCTTGGTTATGTTCCAGCTTTCCCTAGAGGAATCCACCATCCAGGTGTTAAGGAACCAGATCGTATTCCGTTGACAGATGACGTGAAGTTAGCGATTGCTCAAACTCTTAAAGCCAGCAACGGTCAGCTGTCCAACGGAGCATCATCCTTGCGACGGAACAATCTAGATGAAATTTCTTCATGGGCATGCCAAAATAAAATTCAGGCCACAAACTTGTTAATTTGGCACATTGCAACCGAGTACTGTGACATCGCACAATCCCTTCGGACAGCAGAGAGAGAGGGCTCTATGCTCAACCATACTATTGCCCCCCGCCATGTTTCAAGAAAAAACAAACTATTTCCCGAGAAATATCAAACTATTGCGCCTATTTGATGGCATTTGCACCAGAACTGCTCCCAGATCACCATCTAGAGACCACCAGATGGTTTCAGGAAGCGAGGAAGGACGCATTAAATTTATTTCGTGAAGACAGGTCTTCGGAAAGCAAATATACAAAGGTGCAAAATTATGACGAGCAAGACAACACTACTTTAGTGCTAGGAATCCGGTTAGGGAAGAAGCTTGAAGAAATTGCTGATGATGGCCGACGCTGGAAAATACTGGCGGATCTCTGGACCGAGATGCTACTATACTTAGCTCCATCAGACAATGCAAAAGATCATATACAACACCTGGCAAATGGAGGTGAGTTTCTGACACACCTGTGGGCATTACTCACACACGCTGGCATTCTAGAGAGGGATCATCAGAACCCTGACCAACCTCGTGCAGAAAATATGAATACCCAGAACTCTGTGAGACATCAAGGAGGTTCGGAAAGTTCAGCAACTCATAAAGGCGCCACTTACCCTGATCATCTTGAACTGGTTCCAATGCACGATTCCCGTTCCACCGTTTCCCCTTCAAGGCATAGATCCATGGTGGATCCTCGTCCGCCTCACTGGATGCATAGAGCTCGTTCTTGGAATGCCTTCAGTTCTCCCGCTCGTCATGCTATGCTTGGTCGAGTGATGAGTTGTTTTACCCCACAAGCTCCCTCTCCAGAAGGTGTTGACGATGACACACTGCAGCTGCTTCCTGCGCTGGAAATAACCACAGCTAATGAGCGCCGTACTGAAGCTTCGCGCCCCACGCAGCAAACAAGCCCTGAACAAGTGTGAGTTCTCTTAGTGTCAGGAGCCAAAACATTGTGCGAGTTGAGTTGACTTGACGTGCTTCCTATAATTGGTCACTCTGTTTGATGCTTTCAGTCAATCAGTTGCAAGAGTTGCTACTTTCAGCTACTATGTTTGTGTTGTCTTCGGTTAGTATGTGCGCGATTCTCTTTGTAATTGAGTTCATTGCGGCATGCATGATGTACCATCGTGGCCCTGATCTTTTGGATTTGCTCTGTATTGCTTCGTCTTCTCTGAACTTGTTATCGGTATCTGCCGGATCATCATTTGCTTGCACTGACTAGCTATTTGATAGTTACATTTTCTTTTCTGCATTCTTTTTTTGTTTGTCTACGCTAAAATTATGTATTACCACACACATAACAATTCACCAGTAAACTATATCAGCCTTCCGAACCCACACAAAAACTATATATTATGTGCTTCAGAACAAAATGCTCAAAGAGTGGGTATAGTCTATACAAGACTAGCCTGCTAACAAGGGTGTAACTGTGTTAGTACAGGTTTATGTTAGAGTTATATTATGTGTCCATGTATACCTGTATAGTTTCCCCGTTGTATGAGGGGTTTCCTGCATATTTGTCAATTGTACATGTACTATATATTGTGGCTTTTGACCCCTGGAAATACAAGTTACGTATTTCCCTAACATGGTATCATGAGCTAGGTTTTTTTTTCCTCTCGTTGCAACTCGTCTGTCTTCCGCTGTGCGCAGACGTGCTATTCCCGTGCTCGTCGCAGACGTGCTATTCCCGTGTCCGTCGTCGCCGCCCGTCCGGCCATCCGCCGCCGGCGCCCTCCCGGCCGTCCTCCGCCGCCTCAAGGCCGTGCGCCGCCGCCCCCCTCAAGGCCGTCCGCCCTCCGGCCATCCGTCACCCTCCGGCCATCCGCCGCCGGCGCCCTCACGGCTGTCCTCCGCCGCCTCAAGGCCGTGCGCCGCCGCCCCCTCAAGGCCGTGCGCCGCCCCTCCTCGAGGTCGTCCGCCGCCGTCCTCAGGCCGCCTTCCGGCCATCCGCCGCCGCCGCCCCCAGGCCGACTGAGCCCGATCGAGCGGTTCCTTCGTTCTCTTCCAGAGAGTTGACCAGATCGTAAAAAAAAAAAAACAGGTACAACGTCTTCTGCATCGGGCTATGTCTCCATCCCTCGCTGCCCGGTGATTTTTGATGGTGCTAACTACACCGAGTTTGCTGGCTTCATGCGCATTCATATGCGTGGTCTTCGTCTCTGGGGTGTGCTTTCCGGCGAGGTCTCGTGTCCGCCGTGCCCCATTGCTCCTACTGCTCCTATTCCGCCGACGCCACCAGTCCTTGCTGCCGATGCTACTCAGGCTGCAAAGGATGCAGCTAAGAGTGCGGATGATGTCGCCATTGCTGCGTATGACCGGCAGGTCAAGGAGCATTCTGACGCCCTTGAGATCTACCGGCTGGATCTGACTGCTTACACCCAGTGGATTGATGATGATGCTCGTGCTGCGGCTGTTCTTTCTTCCAGTGTTCTTCCTCAGTTTGCCTCTGAGTTTATGGGGCTCGGTACTGTCTCTGAGATGTGGGCTCATCTTCGCCAGCGCTACCAGCCATCTGGCGATGATCTCTACCTTTCAGTGGTCCGTCAGGAGCATGCCCTGATGCAGGGCGACTCCACTATTGATGAGTTCTACAGAGTTCTGCTATCTGGTGCCAGCTCGACTCTCTCCGTACTGCTGTTTGTGGTACCTGCCCGTGCTGCCAGATTGTGAGGCCCGACTTGGAGTTTCAACGCGTCTATGAGTTCTTATGTCGGCTCCGCCAGGAGTTTGAGCCCCGTCGTGCTCAGTTGCTTGCTCGTGGCCGTGTTCCTATTTCGGCTGTTCTGTCTGAGCTTCGTGCTGAGGAGACTCGCCTCCGTGGTGCTGGTCTGCTTGCGGTTCCCTCAGTCTTTGCTGCTCGACCTCCTGCTACGCCGTCTACAGCACCAGTGCTTCCTCGTCCCAGTGATCCGCCGCTTCTACCCACTCCTTCTGGTGGAGATGGTCGTTCTCATGTTCTTCCTCATTGCGGCTATTGCGACAAGGATGATCATGCTGAGTCTGATTGCTGGAAGAAGCAGCGCAAGGAGCGCACTTCTTCTGCTAGGCCTCGTGCTCCTTCTTCGACACGCTCCGATGCCTCCTTCACTGAGCAGGATATTATGAGGCTTAAGCGTCTGCTGGCTGCTTCAGGTTCTTCTTCGACAGGTACTGCAGGCTCTGTGACTGATGCTTCTAGCTCTGAGCGACCACCATCTACACAGTCAGGTACATCTCGTTGGGTTCTGAATTCTGGAGCTTCCTTTCATATGTCTTATGATTCTTATGCTTTATCCTCTCTTCGGTCTCTAGATTCTCCTGTTAATGTTCTCACTGCCGATGGTACTCCTCTTTCGGTTACTAGTCGTGGAAATCTTACCACTCCTACTTTCTCTGTCCCTGACGTTTCTCACGTTCCTCGTCTTACCATGAATCTTTTTTCTGTTGTCCAGCTTACTGATTCTGGTTGTCGCGTCATTCTTGATATTGATTCTTGTTCTGTCCAGGATCGTCGCACGCGTACTCTGATTGGGGCTGGCCCTCGGCTCCGTGATTCTCCGGGGCTCTGGGAGTTAGATTGGCTTTGTGTTCCTTCCGCTGCCACCACTACAGCCAGTTCTTCTGCTTTCGTCGCTTCAGCTACCGGTTATTTCCAGCAGTGGCATCATCGACTCGGTCATCTTTGTGGCTCACGTCTCTCGTCATTAGTTCGTCGAGGTCCCCTGGGGTCTGTCTCAGGAGATGTCTCTTTACAGTGTCAGGGTTGTCGTCTTGGCAAACAGATTCAGTTGCCCTATCCTACTAGTGAGTCAGTGTCTAAGCGTCCTTTTGATTTAGTTCATTCCGATGTATAGGGTCCGGCTCCCTTTGCTTCGCAAGGGGGCCATCGCTACTATATTATTTTTATAGATGATTTCTCTCGCTACACTTGGCTTTATTTTATGTCTTCTCGCAGCGAGGTTCTCTCTATATATAAGCGTTTCGCTGCGATGGTTCACACTCAGTTCTCTACGCCTATTCGTGTGTTTTGTGCTGACTCTGCTGGTGAGTACATTTCCAAGATGTTGCGAGGTTTTCTTGTCGAGCAGGGTACTCTTGCTCAGTTCTCTTGTCTTGGTGCTCATGCCCAGAACGGCGTTGCTGAGCGCAAGCATCGCCACCTTCTTGAGACGGCTCGTGCGATGATGATCGACGCCTCTCTTCCGCCTCACTTTTGGGCTGAGGCTGTTTCCACTTCCACCTATCTCATCAATATTCAGCCTTCTGCTGCTCTGCAGGGTGGTATTCCTCTTGAGCGTCTTTCGGATCGTTCTCCTGATTATTCGGCGCTTCGATTGTTTGGTTGCGTTTGTTATGTTCTTCTAGCTCCCCGTGAACGCACCAAACTAACCGCTCAGTCTGTTGAGTGTGTTTTTCTTGGATATAGTGATGAGCATAAGGGTTATCGGTGTTGGGATCCTGTTGCTCGTCGGATGCGGATTTCCCGGGATGCGACCTTTGATGAGTCTCGTCCCTTCTACGCGCGTCCATCTTCCTCGACATTTTCGGTAGAGGATATATCTTTTCTCACCTTTCCCGATACACCTCCCTCAGTGCCTCGTATTCCTACTCCTCCTCGACCCACTGTTGATTCGACTCCATCCTCTCCCACATCACCGACGTCTTCTTCTCCCTTGGCGCATGACTCTCCACCTCCATCACCGCCGTCTTCCCCGTCCCCACCTCCATCCCCTCCGGTGATTCCTTCTCGTCCCTCTTTTCAGTTCTATTACACCGTCGTCCACGTGTTGTGGATGAGTCCACTGATGCACCGTCTACTTCTGGTGTGTCTTCTTCCAGCCGACTTATGCGTTCGAGTGCAGAGGTAGAGTTGCGGGCTATGGCTCTTTTGACGGCTGAGGTGACTTGGTTACGATGGTTATTAGAGGATTTTGGTGTTCCTGTTACAACACCTACTACCCTCTTGTCGGACAGTACATGTGCTATCAGTATTGCGCGTGATCCGGTGAAGCACGAGCTTACCAAGCATATTGGTGTTGATGCTTCTTTTGTACGCGCTAGTGTGCAGGATCAGGTTATTGCTCTTCAGTATGTGTCTTCCGAGTTGCAGTTGGCGGATTTCTTCACGAAGGCTCAGACTAGAGCGCATCATGGATTTTATCTCTCCAAACTCAGTGTGTGGATCCACCATGAGTTTGAGGGGGGTGTTAGAGTTATATTATGTGTCCATGTATACCTGTATAGTTTCCCCGTTGTATGAGGAGTTTCCTGCATATTTGTCACTTGTACATGTACTATATATTGTGGCCTTTGGCCCCTAGAAATACAAGTTGCGTATTTCCCTAACAGTTTAAAGGTCCTGAGTAGAAGGCACTTCGGAAACCATCATCTCAAGGTTCTGAAGAATAATGAACAGCTTGGTCATGCCATCGTCCAACAGCCGCCTCCCAAAATCGCCTGCACACATATTAAAAAAAAATCGTCTGCACATGGCTGCCTTTGCGCCGCCGCCCAGGAGTCCCTATGTGGCACCCTCCCGTGCGCCGCCACTTCTTGCACGTACACTTTCTTGGCGTTGTCCCGTGCACCTCCTTTCGCTGCCGCCATGTACAACTCCCGTCGCGCCGCCTCTGGTCCAGATCGTCCGCCCTGCCATGGGGCCCTGCTGCGCCACCGCTCGACCCCGTTAAGCCGTCCTTTACTGGCGTACGTCGTGCTCCTCGAAGCTGCCGCGTGTTGACTCCTGTGGCCCTTAATTGATTTTTTTTTTAGGAGGAGCGCTGGTGATTTGTACAGAAACTTGTACTCAGTTTAAACTGTCTCTTGTTGATGGTTGGCATTGGCGTGGAAAAAGTTTGCCATTTACCTCACATCAAGAGCAATATTTATTAATCAAGTATGTACCACAATTTTTTCTTGATTATCTTGATTTGGTTGATGCTATTTTAGATAGCAATAAAACTACTAATCTGGATGTCTGAGTCGCCCTTCCTGGATGTCTGAGTCCCCCAAATCTGCTGAGATCAACAGAACAGACACCATTAGAAACATCAGGAGCATACATAGATTTTTTACCTTTCGATCCGGTCAGCTGAGCAAGGTTCCTGAAGGCAGTTTGCGTAGTTAGCAGGAACGATGTAGAGTTGCTGATCCATCCCCTTTTCATAGATAATGTCACACCTGACATACCAGGCTCTCCATAGCAGCAGGATGAACGCTGGTTGACGCTATAATTGGCCAGCAGTAACAGAAGCCAATCTTGGCTATAATTTCAGAAGCTCCGGTGGTAAATCCTGGAATTTCCTCATGGCATCTTGAAGCGATCTAGCCTTGGTGCAAGCGACAGTGGCATGGAAACTGTCCTCCTCTGTCATCCCCTAGATAGTGCAGGTGCTATTGGTTTCAAGGGTTTTTCTAAACTTGTTCCCCTTGGTAGCCAGGTTGTCACAGACCACGCCAACCCAAAACTCTGATTTTGTTCGGGACAAGGGCATACCACACATGTTTCCACATGTTTCTCTCATATTCTTTGCTTGTGCTACTACCAGCAAGCCATCTGTTGCCATGAGTAAGGTTGTAGGCTAATTTGTATGCATTCTTGACAGAGAAGGCACCCGAGCGGTCACAGTGCCAGGCTACAAAGTAATCGCACGTTTGTTCCAGAGGCTTCAATCGCAGAATCCAGTCAACATCCTCATCGAAACAAACTTTCCTGACAGAATCTTCATTCCATTGAAACAAACGGCTGCAACTTTGTTATGTTAACAAGTGCTTTAACGCATTATTGTTGATCGTGCATGTCTGTTACTCAGATGTTGAAGATGATGTAACATATGACTTTTCGGTCTAATTGGTGCTAATTTTTTCTGTTTGTTTTTCAGATATTGTACGTGCTGACACATCCATCTATTGGGATGCAATGCTGCTTCAGGTTTGTGCTCTTTTCAGGTAAAATGACTAAACCATATAAAACCAAGAAATGGCTCTTTCACTTTCTTTATGTCCTTTATGATCAAAGTGTATCAGTTTAAGCACTTAATTTTATTTATCGAAAATCTAAACTGAGATAGGTGGTGTTGAAAATGAATAATGTTGCAGCTCGAGGACTATCTTATTCATGGTAATAATACTTCAAAATTGATTCAATGCCCAAACAAAAGTTGTCACCTATGTCGTAGTCTAATCAGTCTTCCACTCATATAATTTTGGTCAGCTGTGGATTCATTTGATGCCTGCTAGTAGTAGATAAAACACGACCTGCCGGACTGAGGATAACAGAGAAAATGATGCTTAGTCTAAGAGCTGAATGTATTATATGTACTCCCTCCGATCCGGAAAGAGTGTTGGAAGCTCTACATAAATTTGTACTAGCGTAGTACGTTCTCCACGACAATTAAAACGGATCAGAGGGAGTATTTGTTTCTTGTTAGTCAATGTTTTATAGAAGAGTGGAGGTGCTGAGACAAGTTTCCTTAGAGATGCGGCGAGACAAGTGTGAAGACAATCACATGGCGCCTCCCCTAGATCATTTGGCTAATTCGACTAACGGGGGCGGCTTGAAAGAGGGATATGACCGAGGCGAAGTGTACCACACCTAACAACATCAGAGCAAGGGCACTTGAAGCCATCTGTAGGATGCGAGCAAAGTGTAATCTTAGTCAATACTAGGAAGTTCATAGCTTATTTTTTCCTAGCTAGTTGGAAGTGTCCACAATTTTTGTAACTTTCGTCCAAAAATTGGTCAAACTTTGATTTTTTTTTCAAAAGAATATGAACCACACGATAGTTTTACCCATTAGTGAACTTGGATTGAATTGCTAAAATTATTTCACAATTGAACAAGTTTTGGTCGAGAGTTACAAAACTGCGGAAACTACGAAACAAGTTGGTAATTTTAGTTACTAACATTTTTTAGATTTTAAAATATTAATATTTTGATTTTTTGGTTGAAATGTACTATAAATATTATACCCTTCAAATCCTTTGTTTCAAGTTTGGTCTAAGTATCGTTTGGTTTGTAGGAAAAGGGAGAAAACCGTCCGCTATGCAACTTAGCACCTCTAACCTTGTCAAATTGACTAAGTCATGATATTTAGGTCTTTTACAAAAATATCAATAAATTATAGTTTTTGATAAAAAAAATATTTCGTTGTAGTTAAGGATATCCCTAGCCCAATATTCATGGTTTGGTGATAGTAGCTCCTCGATTGTTCTGAACTTCTAATACCTTATGAATCTTGTTGGCTTTGCTTCTGCTAAAACGTTTGACATTGATCAAGAAAAGGGAGCAATGGGAGTAATTGTGAGGGATTAAAATTTGTAGTGATAAAATGCAAAGTTTTCTCTTCGTAACTGATGCTATGATGGTAAAAGCTTATGCCCGTATAGAGCCCTAGAGGGGCTAAGCATGGCACAACATATGGGATGTAAATAAGTTCATTATTCAACCGGATAATCTTCGGGTTGCTGAGACGATATTGGATGGTGGATTCTCGGATACATCATCAACAACCATCTTTCATGATTGCAGAAATTTATCCACAAGATATGGTATGATTTATTTCAAGCATTGTCAATGGGAAGCCAATGAGGTGGCACATGAGTTGTTAGATATAGTTTTATGAATCATTTGGATATTAAATATGACGATGATCCCCTAGTTTTCTTTCGAATGACCCATAGTTTTAAATAGCCCCGTTATAGCCCGACTATAGCTTTTTGAGAATGTTGCCGCTAAATAAATCCATGTACAATTTTCCTTTATAGACTATAGCCCCATTTAGTTCTGATTTAGCCCTGATATAGTTCTTGTTCTATGGTCTCTCTATTTGCTATAGTCCGCTATTTAAAACTTGGAAATGACCCCCCTAGCTTTTCGTTTTCATTGCTGAACTCATAAACGATACAAACTAGCTGAATGCCCGTGCGTTGCTACGGTTTTGTTCCTCCTCATCCCTCGTTTTTTACTCCCGCCTTGCAAGAGAGTGCTTCTTCCTCCTCTACCCACTTCACAATCGGAAGTATCCCATAAACAAAACATGCCAAGTCATAATAGTGGAAACAAAGTCACATGAAAATCGAATTCCATTCGAATCAAGCATCTACACCAGTATTATGGATGCATGGAATACTTTGCTCAGTTAGCTCCCTAAAATCGCAATGATTACGATGATCTAACTTTGCATGGGCACTGCCTGTACCAACTTTATTCAACAAACAATTGTACCAAGAAAAATAAGGCCTTTTCTAGGTGCCATACCTCCCACTTGAGTCTTCAGGAGACATACGACACTCAAACTAACCCGATCAGCTTTGGGAAACTTTCTGTAAAAAGGAGAATCAATTGCCATACAGCAAGGCGTTACGATCTCGTTGTGTCTGATAGAAAACACAAGCACCAAGATCAGCAGTAAAAACACTTAACAAATACAACAACGAACTTACCGAAGATACATGATGCAGCACATGTAGGCACATCAGGACTCGCACATCCTCGTGTCAACCACTTGATCTGCATCACCCAGTACCTTCGTCCTCATTTGTGTCATTGGCAGTCATGGCCTGTCAGGTACTTAATTAGTTAACTTAAATCCTTCGATATACAACTGAACAGGCAGATGTACGAGCTGAATAGCGATTGCATTTCCCAATATCTGTTGAATGCATCAATTTTACTACATGCATAAAAACACACTTACACAAAGAATTACCACATTAGTTGTCCATCTAACCATATCTCTGTGTGAGTACCAAACGATCTTTTCTATCTTACCTATCAGATCAAAATTCCTTGTAGCGTTTGAGAAAAATGACGTAGAGTACATCAATGGTACGCAATGTATTTTTTACCTCTCAAACTGAAACTTGTCATATGCAGATCACTGAATTTGTGAACAGCTGAAACAAGATCAAGATATCTGATCTCTGCAACTACACAGAAGTTTCAGAAGTCCAAAACTAACTCAGTCGCTTCTTGACTGACTTGCAGGTGCCAAGGTCTTGTTGTACAGGAGCTTCAGAACTATCAATGTTGAGCTCGCGGTCCACGGCTTGACCAACGAGACCGGAGCTTAGAAATCGGATCTCATGGACAGACATGTGGAGAACATCGGCAAGGTGGTCCTCGTCCACACCTCCCATAAAAAACTGCGTAAGATCCATGTGCCGGGAGGGGTGGACCTGAAGTTGAGCAGGCGATCTGTTGGACATAGTTTTCGTGGAGGAGCACCGGTGCTGAGGACGCTGACGGTGGAAGATGGACCCAACCTTGGTTCTCGTACATTGCATAGTTTTTTTTTTCGAAACACAGTACAACGCAGACGCTCACATACACGCGCATACACTCACCCCTATGAACGCACACACAGTTTGAGCGATCTCATCTTATGTGTTGAGGAAAAGGAAAGTTTTTCCCGTTCCATAATTTTAGCTCTGGTTATTGACTGGTATTGACAAGAAAGCAGACGCAATTGCTTTTCCAAAACGTTCAAATTGCCATTATTGTACATAAATGACCTTGATTTTAGCGATTGTGATTTTTGGGCTTGTGATTGACCTGTGTGGTTTGAGTGATCGGATGGCTTGGATCGGTCTGACGTTGAGTGGGAGATGTTTTGATCGACTCGACGGTCAGGATGCGTCCAATGATGAGTGTTGAGTGTTTTAGAGGTGACCAACCATCACCAACTCTCATTTAATAGTAAAGAAAAGATAGTCTTTTTCTCGAATTATATATATGGTGTCGAATTATAGATTTTTATCACATTACAGAAGTAAAATTTTACTTTTGTTTGGAATATCATGTGGCTATCATTTTGTCAGATGTGAAATCGTGTATATTTAGTTTACATATAAGAGATGAAAAATATTTACAGAACCCGTAGCAACGCACGGAAATTCAACTAGTATATACTTATGTATGATTTCCAATAAACCAGTCGTCCATTTCACATAACTTGTGAATGATGTTTTAGTGAACTTTTTCCCATCAAATAAGATTCGCTATTGTCAAATGATTCATAATTAAGTGACTACAAAAGTCCATCACTATGAAATTTTCACGTATTTCTTTCCCATATGACCTAAACGGTAGTGTCACAATATGTGAAATTCGAATCGTGTGTCTTTCGGCATTTAGCATCATCACTATAAATGTATGTATCATCATCGAGATTAAGTATAAATAACCTATTCATAACAGACGACATGACCACAAAAGACATTATTTACAAAATATGAGACCAGGATTTGTTTTGAGACTTAAACGAATAAATATCCAGATATAGCGTTCATCATCATAGTATAAAGTTATAATATACATCCCGGTGGTAGAAGTAGAGGCAACATATCAACGACAGCGACCACAACGACTTTTACTCCGTTCCCGACGCCCATCATCACCTCATTCTTTGCCAGTTTTCTAGTGTCTTGTAGTTCCTGCATCAAATTTGCAAAAATGAGCAACCAATCTAATATTATATACCCGAGAATTACATTTTTTTACCAACACGAGATATATCAATAATATTGGGAGGGGCGTTTTGGCTCCCGGCTCATATGCTCCTGCTTAAAATAAAAAATGGAAAAAATAACAAAACATTTTTTAAAAATCTGAATTTTTTTGGTGATGAACATATACAAGTTTCTTACATACGTGCCAAATTTCGTGGTCAAATGACATGTCTTGTGCTCCATACAAAAAAGACAAAATCAGTGCTCCAAAAAAGGAATTTTTTAGATCTCATTTTGGTCGGTGATTTGTCTTTTTTGTAGAGCACCCAAAATGTCATTTCACCTCTAAATTTGGCACGTGTGCTGAAAACTTGTATATGTTTATCACCAAAAAAATTCAGAATTTTTTGAAATGTTTAAATATGTTTTTCCATTTTTTTATTGAAACAGAGCATATGAGCTCGGAAGCCGTTTTGAATTTCCGTAATATATATGTCAAATATACCTAAGTTTGACTTTCCGGTTTCATTAATAACATTTAGCACCACAATGTGCATTTTAAAAGAATTGAAGCTCAGTTAATATTTTGGCCAAACAATTCGAAAAAAAAAATCCAGGGCAGGGATAACGGCAAAAACCCGTTGTTTCCACACCGCCGCTAATCCTATGCCCATCGCGCGGTTCCGCTGCAACCCCGGCCGGAGGCGCAACTCCACTGCCCGCCTCCCTCCCTGACCCCGGCGACCCTCAACTCCACGGCCAGCCTACATCCCCGGCTGACGAGCGCAAGCACTTCCTCGTCGCCCGGCCTTCGTCCTCCTCCCCGCACAGAGGCTCGACTCCGCCGGGGGCGGCAAGACCCCCTCCCTAGCGAACGCACTCTCCGGCGACCCTCCACCCTCACGGTGACAACCTCCTCTCGCCGACTCGCCACCATCCGGCCCCAGAGACACACGCCAGCTTCCGGGGGGAGTCCTCCTGATTTCCTGAAGATCTTGACCGACGCAGTAAGTAATACTATATTTTGTAAATTTAGAACTGCAACTTCAGTTCAGTTCTACTAATCCTGGTAACGTCGACTAATGTAATGTACATGGAATCTCTATATAAATAACCGGTACTAATACTCAACACTGCTTCATACTAAATCGAGTACCAATTATCAACATTGTATTATTGCAGTTCCGATTTGGTATGCACGTCAGCTAAGCATGCTCTTCCAGATATTGGTGTTTATACTACTGTGATTCAGAAACCTAGTGGCACAAATAAGCTTCAGTAACAAGAACCGAAATATTGGTTTACCTTTACATCAACATACTCAAATGACCTTCCATCCAAATGCCTTCATTATTTGCAGTTCCTGAACTTTTCTGTCAGTATTGGTGTTTTTCTGTTTTTTCAGCTGACAGGTGTGTTCTAAGTTTCTAACTTGATGCGCATTGCTTGTTCAGTGTCCATGGCGAGAATAAACGTTGGTGTAAAACAAATCATGCGGTTTCTGCTCGAGTACTTGAAGGATGCTCAGGTGGATCAGTTGTTGTTGCTCGGCAAGATGACTGGTTCGTACCTCTGCCACCACTTCTCGTTCCCATTGCCACCAGTCACTTGCTCCCTTTCTTTGACCATATTGGGTAGTATTATGGGATATCTTTACCATGGGGAAGAGTTAGGAAATAAGAGATGTATGGCTGTAGCTACTGTACCTTTTTCTTTGATTCTAGTTTTCTAGTGTAATTTAGGCATTGTCTGTCATCAGTGTTTGAAGTGCTATAGTTGAAGGCATGCCACTTGGTTCGACAAGAGTTTCAGAAAATTTGCTCATAACAACATACAAATGGAAGTAGATCCGCATCGAAATGAATGTATCTTCTACCATAAAGTGTAAGTGAAGGTATCTTCTACCATAAAGAGTAAGCAAACTTGCATGCATGTGTATGCAAAGCATCTTGATACAAGCTTGAGAATCACTCAGAAAATGATGAGGATGGCACTGGGTTTATAATAGGAACTCTTCTGAAGGTCCGTGGCATCTTTCTGTCATTTTCCATTTGGAACATTTATTTAAAAACCAAACAAGTCAAAAACTGATGTATTGTTATTCGGAAGAGAGTAGACACCATGCGGATTCTGTCTAGTGGAAAAACATCAAATGAACAATCTATGATAGTGGAACATCACATACATTCCACCATGACAGGCAATAAATTATAGATAACTGCTCTAGTAGTTGTTATCACAGAAGGTCGATGTTTTGTGACGCATTAACCCTGCATCTTTTCTGCTTCCTTTATTTTATTCAGTAGACAATTCACATAAAAACACTTGCCGACTATAAAGCCAGGAACCCCTTTATCCTTGCCATCCCACAGACTTTGGGTTGCGGCCAACAACCTCAACAGGAAAGTAAGCACAACTCGGCCTCAACGTGAACTAGCACGCTTCTGGCGACATACAAACATGCACATGCAGCATTGCTTATTTGTGTAGGAAAATAGTAAGTAGTGAAGAAACATATACGACAAAGAACAATACCATAACACTGATCAGATGGAGATGCTGTTGGGGATGCCCTTGGCCGTGATCCCGGTGGCACTCTCGCCATCGGCGTCAGAGGTGTTGGGGTAGAGCAGCATGTAGGGGAATTGTGCAGGGCCATTCCTGTTCTTGAGATTCTCATCCCTGTTCCGATTCATGATACTCCTTTCAATGTCGATCAGTCTCTTGCTGAATTTATCGAACACCTTCTTTGCCTTGTCATCTGATGTCCACTGTGGTTCTTCGCGCTGCCCTAGGTACACCTCGTCGGAGGAGTGGTTGGACAGAACCTCGATCACAGACACTCCAATGATGCTCTGGAGCTGGCTCGTGATGGTGTGGATGAAGGCCATGTTAGGATTAGTCTCCACCTCCTCGTACTCCTTGGTGCCCGGCTCTGGCATTGGACGCCGGCTCACTGTCGGGCGGTTCGGGAGGTAGCCAGCGTAAGAGTACTGGCCAAAGTTGACGGCGCATGCAGCGCGGAGGCAATCCAGATGATGGTGGCGCAGGACCTGATGAGCTCCTGCACTGTTGTCATCTTGGGCCACCAGGGCTGGTCCTTGATGTCGCCATGGCCGACCTCACGCACCTCCTTCCACCAGGCCTGCAGCTCGACGTCGCCTTGAACCACGTTGTCGCTGGGGTAGTAGATCTTGACGTACTCATCGACCCAGTTCTCGATGGCCGACCAGACGGCCAGCCCATCCACCGCATACGGGTAGTCCTTGATGAGCAGCGACAGACCGTAGGGACTGGTCGAGTCATCCTTCGCAATGCCCCTCTTGATCAGGTCTACTGGAAGCGCCTGTTCGGTGAAGTTCCAGTTCTTGTAGACGTCGGAGGAGATTCTGAGCGCGTACTCGCCGGGACAGACGGTCATCTCGAAGAAGCCGCCAGCGCTGATGAGGACTTGGCGTGCCAGGGCGTTGATGTTCATGGTGTCGCGGTAGTGCGGCTGCAGGAGCTTGTAGATGGGGTGCGTGACGCTGAGCTGCCGGTTGGTGGCGATGATGAACGGCTCGATCACCGCATGGGTGTGGAGCCAGTGGCTGATGAGCCCGTGCCAGGCAGAATCGTTCACGGCGGCGTAGGCCTTGGCCAGCTGCCAGATGGTGTCCTGCACCTTGTTGTCTGACTCCGAGCCAGAGGAGGGGGGCGTGTAGACCTTGCTGTCGGCGCCGACTACTTTGGTGCCGAGTTCGTCAAGGTTGGGCGTGCTGAGCTCGATGGCGATTGGCTTGAGGGTGTCGTCGTCCTGGAGTAGGAGCAGTGTCCTGGTTGCATAGACGAATGTGTTCTGGAGGCTGTTAATCCTTAGCAGCTGAGGTATGAATCTGTCGTGGTGGTCCAGGATGAAGAGCCTGCCGTCGGCGACCGCCTTCTCGACGGTGAGCTTGCCGAGGTGGTGCCGGATGTGGTCCACCGTGATGGTGCTTGTCTGGTCACCGTACCCGTCAAGCTTGCTCCTGGGAGGAAACTCCTCGAGGCGCGTGATGATGTGCGGGTTGAGTCCGGCGAGCATCTCCCGGGCAAACTCCTCGTCCGTCCGCCACGCGAGCTTGTCATTCCCAATGACATGTGGCATGGGCATCTTCAAGAGGTAGGAGCCGCCGGATGGGCAGATGCTCTTGAGCGGCGGGAACACTTTGAACATGAGGTCCATGACGGGGATGTCGGGGATCTTAAGCCCGCCTTCGTAGAGCTTGTACATGTCGTCGAAGTCGTCGAACTCGCGCGGCGTGGCGGTGTCGAACAGCGCCCTGGCGAGGGGGAGGATGCCGGCGGAGATAGCCTTGAGGAGGTAGGTCGTGAAGTCGGCCTTCTTGACGTGGTTGAAGCACTCGTCGCGGGGCACGTAGAACTGCTGAAGCACGGGCACCACGTTGCGGCTCTCGCACGTGGGGTCGCTCTTCATGGGCTTCCTGCCGGTGCGGCCACGGCGCGGGTAAGGGTAGGGGCTGTCGGGGCCGCCGAGGGTGGGGCGAGGGCTCTTGTTGTCGGGATCGCCGAGGTCGTTGTAGAGGTCGTAGCGGTAGACGCGGTCGTGGTCCTCGTAGGCGCGGTCGTTCTTCTGCTTGGGGTGGTCCCCTCGCAGGACCTGGAGCTCGTCCTCCCGGTACGGCAGCAGCAACTCCGGCATCTTGCTCGGCAGGCAGTCTGCATCCCGGGAGCCATTGCATGATGCATGCTCGTGAATTACTACTACTGTTGGTATAACTGAATTAATTCAAGAAGGAAAGCCATAGCTTGGCCAAGAGATGCATACGTGGTTGGTGAAGAATACTCGGTCGTAGTGGTACTTGTCGGTGTTGTAGACCCATGAGTTTCCGAGGAAGACGATGGGCCCGTCGTGGCCGGGGACGTGGTCGATGGTGATGGTCTTGAGGAGGAACTGGGTGGCGTGGTAGTTCCTGACGATGACGGCGCCGGGGATGCCCTGCTTCTTCACGTCCCAGTCGAAGGTGATATCGTAGGTGGTATCGCTGTGGGTCATTGGGGGCAAGTGCATCACCCAGTGTTCAACGCGCTCCTCCTCACCCACCAGACCACGTTTGCCGTCATCTGCATATCGATCCATGATGCATCCATCGTTAGCTTGCTTGTTTATAATTAGCTAATAGTTTTTTTTTGTTTTGCTAATTCGCAGGTGGCGTCTGAGAAATTCTATATGAAGACGATTTTGCTTACTGGGATCGGCGACGGTGGAGCTGATGAGCTGGCAGGTGACCCCTTTGGTGGTGAACTCATCCCAGGTGTCGTGGCTGAGGGGGGCGCCGCTGGAGTGGTTGAGGTCGAGGACGTTCCTACGCTGGAGCAACACCTTCCCCTTGAGCTGCGGCGGAGCAAACAGTCCGAACATCTTCGCTTGATCGAGATCAACCCTCACTCCCAAGATCTCCCAAGTTAACTGCTGGCTACCTCAGTGGCTACTTGGTTGTGCTGCTTGGGATGAGCTGCTGCGTGCCCCTATTTATATATAGGAGCACCGGAGAACAGTGCCAGCCGGAGCTGCATCGTCCTCCTGGCTTCCAATTCGCAGCGCGCGACGTGTGGCCGCCCGTCGTCGAATTATCACATAGTATCGCCTCCATCGCATGCAGCCGATTCAGTCGCTACCATGCATGCAGGGAAGAAACCACGTGAATAACGCATGTGTGTGTACATCGTAGACCCATATATTATATCACAGGGAGACGAATTGCAGAAAATATATGCACGTAATGACGATTGCTACGGGAATCTGAAAACGGAGGACCAGAAATCCGAGCCCACTTAAATACAACGACGAGGCTCGATCGATCGGGAGCGGATACAAGGAGGGATCGATGCGTACTCGCTCTACCCGACGTACTCGTCCTCACTATCTAGTCGTTGATGCATTTGTCCTACTACCCTAGCTAGTACTACTCGTGATACACGCTTCGACCTCAATTACATATATATACCCCTGTAAAAAAATCTACATATATAAATATGTATATCCGCCCTTTACCCTTTCTCTAAACAGAGACATAAGTTTTGTTTATTGATCGGTTTAGACAGTTACAACAAGACGCACACAACAAAATGTCTACTCCCGCGCGCTTCGTCCCAACGAGACTCCACACAAGGGCTTCTTTCTTAATCTTAGCGAAGATTGTTGGCTAGTGGGTGAGATGTTGTAAACACTATCATTTTTCTTTCTTCCCAAAACTCCCAAGAGATAGGATTGACCGCGGAGGTGATTGATTTCTCACGAAACTTCGCGAGATGGAAGACCACCAATCACGGACATTGAAAATTTGTTCAAGAACCAACAATCCAATTGATCAATCCCAGCCAATCATGTAGAAAACCCCATATACGGAGAGAAAGGTAGCGACGAAAGACGAGGTGAGCAACAATTTCTAGCCCCGTATTGCTACCTGTTTTTGCATCACTAAAAATCCCTAGTTCTCGTCACGTAAAAAATGGGGAAATACGACCGCAAAGGGGGAGACCAGCAGGGCCCCACAGCCCCGGCGCACCACCCGACGTAGCCAAGGGGCATGCATGGGGTCCGCACCTGCACCTGGAGCATCGTCTCACGTTGCCCCTTTGCCTATGTAAAGGTTTTGACTTAAAACGCCGACTAGGTTAGTTATTCTTTTTTATAGAGAACCGCCGCCTTGGCAAAACCAATCTGGATCCCTGTTTCGGTACTCTGCCGGAGGGGGGAATCATCATCAGAGGCTTCTTCATCATCACCGACGCCTCCATGGTGATGTGTGAGTAGTTCATCCTTAGACTACGGGTACACAGCTGTAGCTATATGGCATCCTCTATCCCATGTTTTTCAATACAAAGAATATAGTCCAGATGGTGACCGTCTAAACCTTCTTTCTTGATCAATAAAATGAGGCCAAACTTATGCCTTTGTTTAGAGAAAGGGCAAAGTGCGCATATATAAATGTAGTTGAAGTCGAAGCGTGTATCACGCTAGCTAGGGTAGAGGATGCCATATAGCTATTGTTATGAACCCGTAGTCCAAGGATGAACTACTCACGCATCATGATGAAGGCATCGGTGATGATGAAGAAGCATCCGATGATAATTCACCCCACCGGTAGAGTACCGGAACAAGGCTCCACATTGCTTTCATGACGGCAGCGGCTCTGCATCGAAGACTCCCAAAATAACTCTCTCGATCAATATTTTAGGTCAATAGCTCTATATAGGCAAAGGGGTGACACGAGGCAACGCTCCAGGTGGAGGCGTGGGCCCTATGCGGGGCCCTTAGTGCTCCAGGGCTGTGGGGCCCAGCTAGCGTCCCCCCTTTCGGCTCCGTCTTCGCCTTGAAAAGTTATTGTGTTTTCCTATTTTCCTGATTTTTACGTGACGGGAACTATGGATTTTCTGCGATGCAAAAACAACAACTAGCACTTGGCAGTAGGTTAATAGGTTAGTCCAATAAAAATGATGTAAAAAGATATGAATTGTAGCAAAGGTATATAGCAATGATAATAGCATGTATAAATAAAAAATTATTGATACATTTGAGACGTATTAGCATTCCAAAACTTAAATCTGGCTCGTCCCCGAGGAGGTACATGATAAAACAAATAATTTTTGATTTTAAACGCATTTCCCAACGTAATCTTGAAAAAGTAATGTAAAGCATATGAACTGAATGTAAAGTGATTCAAACCAACCGTCTATAATTCTAGTAAGAAATAGTAGAGAAACGATATTAAATAAATGAGTCATTGCCTTTCATGAATCAATGTTTTGAAGATATGACACCGTACAAAGTTTAGAAGAAGACAATCAAACTTGTGTTAAAAATGCAGTAGTATCAATCCCTTTTCCAAGTATCAAGCAAATCTTATTATGACAAAGTCGAGAGCAAGTCAAAATCTAAACATACCCTCCCCACGTCAACTATTTTGACATAAACACAACTCTTAACTGTGAGTCTTCGTTTTAACACCATGAGGTTACGGCTAATAGAACATTAATGGAGGTTTGGAAAGATCAATGGAAAAAAGGCTCATACAGTTGAAAGTGACCATTAGACAAGAGAAAGTCTTATAGTGTGGTGTATGAAACCTCTCCAATGAAAACTAGTGGGGTCTGCATCAAACTTTCTTGCTCATGAAGATCTAAAGCATTTGAGGAAGCTCATCATGGGAATATATTTAAACTAGATTTTATAATGTAAACATCCCCATCTAGTATAAACAATAAGTATATGAAAAATTCTATGTATGAAAAAATGTGCTCACATCAAGCAAAAGTGTGGATAAAAGAGTAATGGTGCCCCCTCTCTCCTTACTTCTCTATTTTTATGGCCTCCATAGCTCTTTTTATTTGGACTTTTTGGCTCTTTTCTTTTTCTTTTTTTTGGGTGGCCTCCATGTCTCTTTTTTTATTCCTCACCAATAGAGGAACATTCTAGAAAAACATCATACTTATAATATTCATAACTCAACTAATTATTATTATGATGAGTACTAAAGAATGCCTCTGGCAGTGTACCACAAAACAAAATGATCGAGCGTAACATGGAAAATATGAAACAAGTGGTTGAGTGGTCACACAACATCATGTTAGCTCTATGATCATGCACGACAATGTAAATAATAAAACTGACATCAAGTCATGTAATGTAAATGGAAGTTGCAACACAATATATTTCGGAATGGTTATGGAAATGCCATAATAGGTAGATATGGTGGTTGTTTTAACGAAGATGTTTGGCTTATGTGTAGGAGAACAAGAGAAAGTTCTCCCACCAAATTTGGATGTACTCGTGAAGTATGCACCAACTATATATGTGAGAATGCGCAATGCACAACGCTGAACTAGCAAATATGGATTGCAGATGTACATCAGAGTAAGGACTCAACAACTCAATCATATATTGTAAATATCTAGCTTCTTATTAGAAACATTTTAAACTTAGGTTGTTCTTAGTGCGGAAAGGTACAGTTCCATACTTTAATGACATCTCTTTATTAATCAGCTCCAACTCATTAACCAACATGTTTAACCATTAATTATATTAATGTCTCAACACAATTGCAAAGAATCTAGTTATCAGAGTTCAGTGATCTACAAGACTATGCAAATTTTTAGTTATGTCATTACTACCCAGCCATCATTTTTAGTCCCATATTAACCAAAGCAACGTAGCCAATTAATTATTAAACTCTACAAAAAATATATAAGTGAAGTAAGAGAGTCATAATCCCTTCTAATAAAAGATATCACACTGCTCAAAATATATAAGAAAAACATAAGCATAAGCATAAACAAATAAGAGCAACTCAATAGATACAAGTGAAGCATAATGAGCATTCTATATAAATGAGCGAACCAAGTGTGTCTCTCCCAAAACATGTCTACCACAATATGATGATTGTATAGACCATCAAGCAAAACAAAATAAAACGCACAAATTTCACATGGCATGTAAAGGAATAAAAACATAAGTTCAATGGAGACAATCTGATAATTGTTGATGAAGAAGGGGATTCTCAAGGCATCCCCAAACTTAGATGCTTGAGTCTTCTTGAATATTCCTTGGAGTGCCTTGGTGTTCCCCAAGCTTGAGCTTTTGGCTCTTATTGATCTTCTGATATCAATCTCTCTCATAAACTTAAGAACTTACTCCACACAAAATAAAACAT